>CAUDMG010002447.1:160000-272500 GCA_958450375.1 Homarus gammarus | reverse complement strand
TAAATATTTTTCAACAGTTTTCACCACCGAAAATTTAAACATGATACCCGAGGCACCGACTCTATTCAGAGATAGTGAAGAAAACAAATTAAGTGAGATAGTAGTGACTAGTAACGATGTTAGTAAGCAAATAGACAAACTAAAGCCTAATAAGTCACCTGGTCCCAATGAGATATTTGCCAGAGTATTAAAGGAATGTAAGGAAGAGCTTAGTATGCCCTTAGCAAAGTTGTTTAACATGTCCTTAAAAACAGGTGTAGTACCAGAATCCTGGAGGATAGCGAATGTAATACCGATCTTCAAGAAGGGGGATAGATCACTATCCTCTAACTACCGCCCAATCAGTCTAACATCAATAGTAGTCAAATTACTGGAAGAAATCATTTCAAACTCTATTCGAAATCACCTGGAGAAGCACCGATTGATCAATGATTCCCAGCATGGCTTCACAAGCGGACGTTCTTGCCTAACTAATCTATTAACATTCTTTTCATCAGTTTTCGAATCAGTGGACGAGGGGCACAATTATGATGTGGTATATCTCGACTTTAGCAAAGCCTTCGACAGAGTACCCCACGAAAGACTAATTAGAAAGGTAGAAGCTCATGGCATCAAAGGTGACATCCTTAAATGGATTAGGGCGTGGTTACAGGACAGGAAACAGCGAGTGAGCATTAACGGCACTAAGTCCCATTGGAGCAACGTCACAAGTGGAGTTCCCCAAGGCTCAGTACTTGGACCATTATTGTTTATTATATATATAAACGACATAGATATCGGCATAGACAGCAACATAAGTAAATTTGCTGATGATACTAAAATAGGACGTGTTATCAAATCTGACGAGGACTCGGCAAAACTACAGGAGGATCTAAACAAATTTTTCGAATGGTCTGAAAAATGGCAGATGAAATTCAACATCGACAAATGTAAAGTACTCAGTATAGGAAATGTAAACAGGGAAACCAGATGCCAGATGAACAACGATGCCATAGAGAAATCCGACTGCGAGAGAGATTTAGGAGTAATGATAAGTAGGAACCTTAAGCCAAGTAAACAATGTGTTTTTGCTCGTAACAAGGCTAATAAAGTACTTGGGTTCATACAAAGGAGTGTTAGTTACAAGACTAGCGAGGTCATCCTAAAACTGTATCTTGCTCTTGTGAGACCACACCTGGATTACGCAGTCCAGTTCTGGTCACCGTATTACAGAATGGATATAGAATCCTTGGAAAGATTTCAGAGGAGAATGACAAGACTAATCCCGGGTATTAGGAACCTTGAGTATAGAGACAGGTTAAAGCATCTTAATTTGCACTCCCTTGAGAGACGTAGAGCGAGGGGTGACCTGATAGAGGTGTATAAGTGGAAGGCAGGGCTAAACAAAGGGGACATTACAAAGGTACTCAAATTATCCAACCAGGAGCGAACTCGTAACAATGGTTTTAAATTGGACAAATTTAGATTTAGGCGTGAAATAGGTAAACACTGGTTTGGAAACAGAGTAGTGGATGAATGGAACAAGTTACCAAATATCATCATTAACTCGAATACGCTGAATTGCTTCAAACATAGGTTGAATGCTCATATGAGCAATGGGGGTTGGGTGTAAACGGGACTGCCCAGTATGGGCCAATAGGCCCGCTGTAGTTTCCTCCATTCTTATGTTCTTAATAGGGTTTGCACAAATTAGTCCATTATTGGGAGGGATTACTGTATATATCTATGTTTTCTCTACATTCACTCTCAAAACTTATCTCTATTCATGCCTTCCATTTGTTCAATTTCTATTTTCAATGCTCAAGTATTTGTTACTAAACCATCTGTGTAGTACTGTACTGTACAGTATAGTGACTAGACTCCTTGCACAATGTTTGATGATGATCTTAAGGCGAATGTGAAGGTTCGAGTTCCCTGGCCGTATTATTTGGGCCTCAGGTTGAACTCACCTTGTGACCACAAACTGTGTCTGAACTTTTATTGTGTTGTTAATGACATAGTATGTTGTTATTATGTATCATATGCCAATATTACTGTGTCATGTACTGGACTGTATTGGGTGAGTAATGAGAGTAGCATATGTATTTTAGAATTTGGCAGAATGATTGCTTCCTGAAATGTGATTGGTGGGAGATCTTCTATTTTGGAAAGTGTAATTGGTAAATACTGAGTTTTATTACTTTTGAATTTAACCAAGGTTTTAACTCCCCATTAGGAGATGCTGCACAGATCCGCATTGGTAGATGTAATGATATCAGCTCAAGAAACAGATCTAGCTTGAGAAATAGGGGGAAGGGGAAAATGTGAAGAAGAGTGAAGAGTCGAATCATCAGCATAAGAATGGATAGAATTAGTCATAGTGTGAAGTAAATCTTTGATAACAAGAAGGAAGAGAGTTGGTGAAAGAACAGAACCCTGTGGGACACCACTATTGGTAGAGAAAGAGCGAGAGATCGATCCCTCGACAACAACTGCCATGGATCGGTTCTCAAGGAAGCTAGAGATTAAAGAACTAAGTGGGGGAGAGAAACCATAAGAGGGAAGTTTAGAAAGCAAAGACTTGTGCCATAATCCCGAACAGAGGTTAACCAATGATGGGTACAGTAGGAGAGCAGATCACCAGTAGATCTCGACTGGCGAAAGCCATACTGGTGATCCGACAAAAGAGAAAGGTGACTGAGAAAATGGGAGTTTTGAAAATCTTAAAGACGGATTAAGTTAGGGTAATGGGGCGATAGTTAGAGGGAGTAGGAAAGAGAGAGTGCAGAAGTTATTACAGATGTTTTTGTTTAAGGACCAGAAAGATTTACTAGAGGATGAATTAGCCAGGTCAGCGGTCTTTATTATTATAAAATTCCGCTTGGCCTTACAACAATTCCTAGAAGTAATGAAAGATGAGTGGGTGATAGGAGATAGTTTCATAGCTTCATATGCCCTATCTCTCTCCCTACATGCAAGAGAACAGGAGCGATCAAACCATGATTGTAATGTGAAAGTTTTAGTAGAAGATGGGATAAATGTACTCATACCACCCTGTATAACCCCAGCAATGCTGTCAGCACATACCAAGGCATCCCGGGTGGAAAACCAACATTCATCCCAAGGAAAGTCGGAGAAGAATTCTTGCAAGGATTGCCGGTTTATCCTCCGATAGTGCCATAGTTTTTTATTTTTATTTACAGTAGTACCCCGATTTACGCGGTCAATTGAACCCACAGGGTACCGCGGAAAGTGAAAACCGCGTAAAGTGAACAACAGAATATATGGGATTAATTCCAATAGAGACTGGCCCGACCCCCAAACTCCACTTTTTCCGACACAATACCTATGTTGTAGTAAAAATAACATCTAAATTTTTTGATGGTATGCTCACACAATTAATATTTGAGAAATACAGTTGCCAGGTTAATGTCCAGTCAAATAATGGACTCAAATCCCCCCCTCCCCCCCCTCTTCCCAGCTCCTACCTCTCTGAGAAATGATTGGGTGAAAACACTAGATTTTAACGTTTAGTAATAAATAATACCTTAGACTAAAGTTAGGATAATATAGTTGACATTTCTGGATTCCTTGCAGGTCAGGGAATATTTTGAATTTAAACTTCATATATTTTGCACAAAAGATAAAATATTTGCTTTGTGTAAACCAAATTATTACATTAGATCTAAAATTTGTATGTCTAATGCAAAATCCATGATGTTTTTATTCAAAATGATCATCATAGTGTAAGAATTCCAGCAATGTAAATTATATTCTGGCTGGGTAATTTGTATGAATTTTATGAGCTAAAACATATATCTTCAGTTAATAAACAAAGAAATATTCTTCAAGGACACTATCTGTCAATCAAATTACTCCGCCCTAGCTGGGTCGGTCCCTCCCTCCCCCCACCTTCCCTCCCTACCAGAGAAGCTTTGGGAGAAAATAGTATATTTACATTTTTTAGTAATAAATAATAACTCAGACTAAAGTTAGGATAATTTAATTGACATTTCTGGATTCCTTGCAGGTCAGGGAATATTTTGAATGTAAACTTCATATATTTTGCACAAAAGATAAAATATTTGCTTTGTGTAAACCAAATTATTACATTAGATCTAAAATTTGTATGTCTAATGCAAAATCCATGATGTTTATATTCAAAATGATCATCATATTGTAAGAATAACAGCAATGTAAATTATATTTTGGCCGGGTAATTTGTATGAATTTTATGAGCTAAATAAAAAATAAAAAAAAATTATACTTCACCGCGTATATGAGTAGATGCACCGCGGAAAGTGAAAGTCCGGTTCTGGCAAGGTACCGCGTAAATGAGAAATCGCGTAAAGTGAAACCGTGTAAAGCGGGGTAATACTGTATTTCTTTTTTTACGGGCTTTACCCAACTCAGGCACAGGTAATTTTTAATGACCTGGGGTGGGGGGGGGGGAAATATAATAAACAATAATAATAAAAATAATACTGCAATAATGTTAATAATAAAATTAATAAACATGAATAACAATTACGTATAATAAAAAAATATTAATACTAATAAAAATTACAAGTAATAATAATAATAATGAGCCATAAATACAAAAATTAAAACAATATCAAGAGTGAGAAACAATATGCAGTAGAACGTCATATAACACAAGCTAGGTTCCAAGAGAGGTCGCTTTAAACCGAATTCACACTAAATCGAAGTGTTGTTTCAATGGAATAATTTAATTTGGTACTTGAGAGAAACACAAAATACTAAAAAGATTGACAGTCTACCCAGATGCATCTCAGCCCATCTCCTAGAATAAACAAAACATTGTATTTTGTAGTATTATGTTAAAACAAACACTCATAAATCAACACAGCTAAAATTAAGGGATGTGAAATGGTCTGTTTACTAGCTGGGAAGATGGGGGGGGGGGGGTGGAGATGAGGTGATATGTTTGACAGTTAATGCCAAGGTCTATTGCTTATTTATTTATCTGTTCTTAAGAGTGACTAAGTTTTTCTCTTATAAAATGTCACTGAACTGACCTGGGAGAATATAATTAACATTGCTGGAATTCTTATAAGATAGTGATTAATTTGAATATAAACATACTGTAGCTTGCATTAGACATACAAATTTTAGTTCTAATTTATGAATTTTAGTACAAAGAGCAAAAATTTTTATCTCTTGTGCAAAATATATGACGTTTCTATTCAGATTATTCGCTGTCTTGCAAGGATTTCAGCAATACAAATTATATTCTCCTAACTTTAGTCTGTGACTTTATATAAGATAAAAACTGTAAGCCTAAAGCACCCAACCCTGGCTGAGAAGATGGGAGGGAGGAAGGGGAGGCGATAGTGACATGTTTGACGGATGGCACGAAGGTCTAGTGAAGTATTTATTTGGTTATTTATGTCCTTTAGCTTGAGTTTGTGTTTTCTGCTTATAAAATGTCACAGAACTGACCGGGGAGAATATAATTTACATTGCTGGAATTCTTATAAGATAGTGATTAGTTTGAATATAAACATTCTATAGTTTGCACTATACTAAAATTTTAGTAATCATTTAGTACATTATTTTGAGTACATGTACAGTACAGCTTTGCCCTTAGGACAGAGTAGCGTGCCCAGAGAAACATTTGGCGCCAAATTTAAAATATGATACGCCAGATTGACTCACTCAAAATAGGAAAGATTCGCTTTAAATTAAAACATTGTCCTTATTTGTGGGTGTCGCTTTAAATCAATTATGTTGTGTTGTCAATAGTAAGTGAAATAATTGAGACCCTTCAATTGTGTGTAAATGAGGCAGAAGTCAGATCATCAACCTGGGACTTGGTCACATATGGCAGTAGGGTCTACCATCAGACAACACATTATGCTTCCAATATCTTCCCAGTACCTCCCTGTTTGATAGCTGCCAAAATTTATACAGGGGTCCTTGTTATAAGTCTCTTCATTATAAGTGGCTTCACACTTAAGTGGTCAAATAATTGTGGACCCACATGTGTAAAGTCCCCACCGTTACGAGGAAATTCCTGCCCACCTCCCACTTTCTTAAAGGCCATCCTTTTCCCCGGCACTATGCATGCTCAGTACCTGTGTTCACAGGCATTATTTTTAAGTGCTTCAAGAACTATAATTATCAACTTTGTTGTGTCTTTGGTGACATGGGTGGACTATTTTTGTGGCCATCAATATCAAACAGAAGCAAGGTGGTGTAGTGGCTAAAAGGAAGTGTAGTAGCTGTGGGATGGATGTGAACTTAGTAGGTGCATGTTGTATTGTTGTAAGAAAAGTGGTGAACATGTCTCAATGAACCACTCACTGAAATGAGCGTGCGAGTGTGTGGTTGGGTCGCTTGCACTGTATCAACACACCGACCCCAAACGACCTTAAATAAGTTATAAAGTTAAATAATTTCATAATGTAATGTGTTATCAAATGGTTAACAAATGTCTCTAAGGTACCTATATATAAATGTTAAAAGATACCAAATTAAACTTTGTGTTACTTAAAATGTGATGGTCCCTATTAGGCCCTATTCCTATTAATTCTTAGGGGAATCAATTCCCCTTTATAAGTGGTCCCTTTTAACCTCCAGACCAGCGGTTCCCAAACAGGGTCGTGACCCCAAATGGGGTCAGAAGATGCATCATAAGGGGTCATAGGGTCGATGGGGTCACCTGGGTCTTGCACCGGTCACATGTGATTTTTTCTTTTTAATGCAGTTGTCAAGGACTGAAGGACAAGGCCGACAGGTGCTGTCTCGTTAAGTCGGGACCATGAATTATGGTCAAGGGGTTAATGCAGTTACTCTCCTTGCCCTGTGAAACAACACAAGTGCCACACTCCTATATACTGTATACCTTTTAACTGTTCTCAGCTCAGTTCACTCTACTTCATAAGGATGTGCACAGAAAATAGGGCTCCAAATTTCAATGAGTTGCTTACCGAGTCTTTTGCACTCTTATGTCAAAATTACTGGCTGACAGCGAGGCTAGGGTGAATTTTGACGTCAATGGTGACACAACAAAGTTTGAGATTACTTTATCAGAGACATTCAGCTGTTAAAGATCTAGCTATCAACGCTCTGGCATAAACAATGATTACCGTAACCGTATACCTGTATCATCAAACTTCTACTTAAAAAAAATGTGTGTTATTGCTCAACCTCACATATCCCTAGGTATAGAAAATTTATCAGATGATGACGTACACAGTTGTAGTGTATGTTGTTTAACCACATAATTATACCCGGTGTTAACAGAAAATTTATAAAATGATAATGCACACATGTTACATGAAATATATATTGTAAAAAAGTGCATAAATATGCATCTAAACCCCTGAAATAAAGAATATCATTAATACTTGTCATAAAAAAACAATAAATTAGTAAAAAAATAAATAAATAAATAAATAATGTTCGTTGTAGGAGTTTCGTTCGTTATAGCATTCTCAATTTTATAGGTAAAACCGTTCGTTATAGGAATATTCGTAGTAGAATCCATTCGTTATAGCATACCCCACTGGGTATACAGATATGCATTACTGACCACCTCGAACACAAAGACGGCTAAAAATAGCCACAGGCGGTCAAAGTCAAGGTCACTTTCCCTTTCTTGTCTCGTCACTGGCAAATGGGGGGGGGGGGGGGAGTGTGATGATAGCAGCTGTGTTTATTACCGGGGTATATTGTTCTTTTACGGTATGTTAGACAGGTTTATAATACATTTTTATTATTTAAATATACCGGTAATCTTAATTTTAATCCAGCTTCCCAAATGTAAGTTTCAGTATAAAATAATTAGTGGTAGGACCTTGTGAGTGGTTTACGATGTTTCCATCACCACTCTTGACACACTAAACCGCAATATTTAAGAGGTAAGAATTTTATACCTGGTGATTAAGACGACCCCCTAACTTTGGGCTGATGTTTTTAAGGTTCAAATTCCATTTTATAGGCCGAGATATATGGTATGTTATATTGCTTAATCATGTAATTATACCCCCAGGTATACACCACTAATGATGATATAATCATGACAGTGTTGTATCCTGTTTCTGCCAGTGTTTAGTTTTACACTTTTGAATTATGTGAAATAATTTCTTTATTTTTACAGTTAAATGTACTGTAGCTCCTCCCCGACTTATGACCTACTCGACTTACGACCACGCGCACTTACGACCTGTCTCGGTCGTACCAAAATTTTGACAAATTATGTATTTTTGAGTCCCAACGTCAGTACACAGACAAAATTTTCGTTTGTAATTCCTTTTAAAATGGCCGGCAAGCGTAAAAGTGAGAGTTTTGTGGTTCTGAGAAGAAAAGACACCCAGAAATTTATGTAAATCTACCCAACGATACAGTTGAAATTTTTTGACATTATTAAAGTATACTATTTTTATCTCTTGTGCAAAATATATGACGTTTACACAGTGGTCCCTCGGTTAACAAACGCCTCAGTTAACGAAATTTCGGTTAACGAAATCCTTACGAGAATCACGTTTTGTTTTGAACATCAACTGATAAGCTGAGGAAGTACTCAGCCAATTCAGTAATCTCTTCTATGTTTACATTCGTTTCCAATGGAGTAAATATCAAGAAAATTTTGCTCTTAATATTTGTGCATTTTTTTATACAGTATTAAAATTATTGGTCATTCCAAAATTTATCCATCCAAACTCTGTCTCCATAAAATTTTTCAACTATTATTTTTGGCTTGATATATGTAACTTTATTCATTTATTGAAACTCATTTACATGCACACACACTGTCCTAAGGGCAAAGCTGTACTGTACATGTATACAAAAAATTTACAAAATGATTACAGTAATACCCCGATTTACGCGGTTTCGCTTTATGCTATTGTACATTTACGCGGTACCCAGCCAGAACCGGAATTTAATTTTACGCGGTGCATCTACTCATATACACGGGTGAAGTGTAATTTTTTTTATTTAGCTCATAAAATTCATACAAATTACCCAGCCAGAATATAATTCACATTGCTGGAATTCTTACAATATGATGATCATTTTGAATGTAAACATCATGGATTTTGCATTAGACATAGAAATTTTAGATCTAATGTAATAATTTGGTTTACACAAAGCAAATATTTTATCTTTTGTGCAAAATATATGAAGTTTGCATTCAAAATATTCCCTGACCTGCAAGGAATCCAGAAATATCAATTATATTATCCTAACTTTAGTCTGAGGTATTATTTATTACTAAAAATGTAAATATACTGTTTTCTTCCAAACATTTCTCTGGTAGGGAGGGAAGGAGGAGGGAGGGAGGGACCGACCGACCGACCGACCGACCCAGATACCGAGTGTGAGGAGGAGGGGGGGGGGGGGAGGCGGAGGTGGGGTATTTTGATTGACAGATAGTGTCTGGGTGAAGAAATAATTTTTTTATTTACTGAAGATATTTGTTTTAGCTCATAAAATTCATATAAATTACCCGGCCAGAATATAATTTATGTTGCTGGAATTCTTACAATATGATGATCATTTTGAATATAAACATCATGGATTTTGCATTAGACAAACAAATTTTAGATCTAATGTCATAATTTGGTTTACACAAAGCAAATATTTTATCTTTTGTGCAAAATATATGAAGTTTACATTCAAAATATCCCCTGACCTGCAAGGAATCCAGAAATGTCAATTATATTATCCTAACTTTAGTCTGAGGTATTATTTATTACTATAGGTTAAAATCTAGTTTTTTCACCCAAACATTTCTCAGAGAGGTAGGAGCTAGTGAGCTGGGAAGAGGTGGGAGTTGAGTCCATTATTCGAATGGACATTAACCTGGCGACTGTATTTCTCTTAAATTATTAATTGTGCGTACATACCATCATAAAATTAAGATCTTATTTTTACTACAACATAGGTATTGTGTTGGAAAAAGTGGAGTTTGGGGGTCTGGCCAGTCTCTATTGGAATTAATCCCATATGTTCTGTTGTTCACTTTCCGCGGTTTTCACTTTCCGCGGTACCCTGTGGGTTCAATTGACTGAGTAAATCGGGGTACTACTGTACTAAGATTTTTGTCTAGTGCAAACTATAGCATGATTATATTCAAATTAATCACTATCGCATAATAATTCCAGCAATGTAAGTTATATTTTCCCCTGCCACTTCTGTGACATCTTATAAGCAAAAAACAAAAACTCAATCTAAAGGACATAAATATACAATTAAATACTTCACACCTTGGCGCCAACTGTGAAACATGTCACTGTCACCCCTCCCTCTCCCTCCCCCCCTACCCCTTCACCTTCCCAAGAAAGGTTTGGGGGTTTTCAGTAGGCTTTAAGTTTTTATCTTATATAATATCTCAGAGTAAAGTTAGGAGAATATAATTTGCACAAGAGATAAAAATTAATCACCTGTAGCGATTTAAGAGTTCTAGTGTATATGTACTTATATCTCTATCTATATATTGTGATTTAAGGCTGATTTTGGGGATTTTTAAGTGTGTTTCTGACTATGCATTTTTGGCTTTACTTTGTATATACTTTTTCTGTGAGTTGGAACCAATTGTGTTTGTTAATCAAGGGACCACTGTATTATTTTCGCATTTTCGACTTACGACCAATTCGACTTACGACCTGGATTTGGGTCCCTAACCCCATCGTTAGTCGGGGAGGAGCTGTATGTCTAAAAATTATGCCCATATTTATTCTAAGAATCTTTATATTTAATGTAATGACTCAGGGTCACACTGGATAAGCGACAGCACTAGATGGGGACTCTCTGGAAAATGCTTGGGAACCCCTGCTCCAGACGCTTAGTGTTAAAACCTCTACTGGAGGCTTGTTGCCTTTGCTGTACTGGGGCAACCTGAAGTGAGAGCTTGGCTCTGACAAGCCTCTGATCAGTGTCACAGTGGTCTGAGCCACGCATGGCACGGGTGATGAGGACATCTTGGTGATCTCTTTCTCTGACAATGATGGAGTCAACGAGTTGCCAGTGTTTGGATCGTGGGTGTTGAACCCTTGAACTTGTCGGCCTACCTAAACAAGGTATTGGTGATAGTGAGGTTGTGTGCAGCACACTTGCTGAGAAGGAGAAGGTCATTGGGATTACACTTGCCAAGTCCATTTCTTCTGATGGTTCCCTGCCAAGTGTCAGCATCTCTGCCAACTCTGGCATTGAAGTCACCAAGGAGCACAGCCTTATCTTCTCTGGTGATGGAGGTTAGCACTCTGTCGGGTCGGCGTAAAAGGCCTCCTTGATGTCATCCTCTGCATCCAGTCTTGGGGCGTATGCACTGATGAAGAAGGCATGACGGAGTGATTCAGTGAGACTCGAAGAGTCATGAGGCGCTCGTTGATCCCAAAAGGCATTTCAGTTAGCCTGTGTAGGATGATGATAAAGCCAACTTCATAAATGCAGTTTCTCTCCGCAGCAGGCTTACCCCTCCAGAAGAAGGTGTAGCCAGACCCCCGTTCTGTGAGTTGACCCTGATCTGGGAGCCGGGACTCACTAATGGCTGCTATGTCGATGTAATTCCTAGCCAGCTCTTTTACCACAAGGGCAGTTCTTTCAGGCTGCTCATTTGTGCCAGCATCCAGAATGGCCCTGACATTCCATGCAGCGACCATAAGAGGTTGTATAATTTGTTTTGGCTCTGATCTGTGATTTTTTTTCCTGCATAGGGATGACCTTACTGGGTGTGGTTGCCCAGTCAGATTGGTTCTTTAGGCAGGCTATGTTTAGGGCACCTTTCCTAGCCCCCTCCCCATGTGGGGTGAGCAGAGTGGCTCCTGGTAAGGGCTGCTCAGTCGCACAGACAGGACCGGATTGCACTGCTACCTAGATCCCAGTGCATAAACGACCATCTTATCATGCCGCTACGTATGAGTTGATGTATATAATAATAAATAAATAATAATAAACGGTTTATTAATAGAGTTGCAGCCGGTGGCTGAAAATATACAGACTTACATTTGATTTAGACATAGTGATATAATATGCATTGAATACATTTACAGGGCTGTACAGTACATAAATCAGGAGTTGTTTATTATTTTAACAATAGATGGGATGGTGCTGTTCTTATATCTATCAGTGCGGGCTCTTATGGGCTGAATTTTGTTGTCGTGGCGGACTGCGCGAGTTGGGTGGGGAGCAGGAGGTGGCAATGACGAGGGGGGTGCAGTAGTCCACTGCCAAACCTTTCCAGTGCTTGGTGGTGGAGGTCACTGAGGGATGGCATTTCCAGGGTGGAGAGAGCGTTGGTGTAGCCGGAGTATTCTGCGCCGAGCATGATTCTGCAGGCCCTTTTCTGTACCTTCTCTAGCTGACGTTGTTGGGTGGAGTTGAGAGAAGATGACCAGGCTGGTGACGCATACGTTAGTTTGGGGAGAATAAAGGCATTGTAGATGGTCCTCAGCTCTGGCGTGGGTGTCCCAAGTGACCTAAGTCGTCGTAGCATGTAGAGACAATACGAGGCTGCCTTGACTGTTATTTACATGGGCCTTCCAGTCAAGTTTGTTGTCTATGGTTACACCCAGGAGTTTGGCAGACTGCACATGGTGAGGCAGGAGCACAGGCTGCAACCACACTTCTTGGCTCTCCCTTTTCCTGATCCAGTGGTGCAACTGTTGCAACGACTAGGTTAGGGGTGGCCAACCTGTCGATCGCAAGATCTTCTCTGGCCGATCGCATGGCAAAGTTAAACTTACTGAGCCATCCTTCTTAAGCTGCCATACAAAAATCCTCTTCAAATTTTACTCATAATCATTGGGATATTATATTTGTTTAGATTTTTTCTGGGAATCGATTATCATTATGGACACATCAGAGCGATTCATACAAAAAAAATTCGACTGTGCCATGCTGTGTGTGGCGGAACCTGATAGGAAGTGTTCGCGTTCATTCGGGCCGGTGCTGGCTGATTCCTGGTGAGGAAACTGATCAGCAAGTTGTCATCAGTTGTAGGCTAAAACAAGGCAGATTTTTGCTTTTATATGTTTACAAATACATGTTAAACCTTGTATTAATGAATTTGGTAATGAAAAAGTCGATTCGATATTGAGGGGTCTTGTCAAAAGTAAAGAGAGAGTGAGAATCATATTTGGCAACCTTGCCCAGTGAGCCTGCACACTTGTCACCAACAATGCAGTGATTTTCAGTCATCTGCAATATTTGGAAGTGTGAGGTGCTGCCTCTTGTTATGGAAAAGTCTTGGGTGATTACAAGAATTACTGACTTTTTAGCTTAGCGACAATGCTCGCCGCAACCCTAGAGTAGACAGAAGTGTCCACACTAGCCGATGACAATTGCTTATAAAAAAAAAAGTTAAGAACGTTACGCTGTTACGTTAATAATTCTCATATTCATGTAGGAAAAGTCATGGAAAAAAGTAATTCTCGTATTGACGTACGACTTTTTCTTTTCCAAATATAGGTTATTGGCCATCAACTGAACCAAAAATGAGTTCTGGACCAAGTACTAAAAATACCCAAATTTACCATTTTCACAGTGAATGGGAAGAAGACAATTTTTTTACCATGAATAATTTGAAGTGTCTGTGCCTGATCTGCCATGCGTCTCCAGCTCTAGCTAAGAAAGAAAATCCTGAAAGGCATTTCAAAAGTTTTCACAAGAAGTATGATAATGATTTCCCACCCAAAAGTGAGCTATGAAAGAGGAAAGTTCATAAACTGAAATCACAGCCTACTGCACAACAAACTCTTTTTACAGAAGCTAGCTCAAAATCAAGGGTTGCATCATTCAGGGTGAGTCGAGTACTTACAAATCATTAAAAAAAAAAAAAAATTAAAGATGGAGAAATATTCAGAGGCCATTTTAGAAGCAGCATATTCGTTGTTTGAAAATTTCAAAAATAAGTCTGAAATACTGTTTTCTATTAAGGATGTTCAGTTATCAAGAAACACTGTCATGAGGCGCTGTGAATTCATGGCTGAGGATTTGGGTGAACAACTGAATAAAGACATATGTGAGTGTATGTTCTTTTCATTACAATTTGATGAGTCTACGTGATGTGGTCGATACATCACAATTATGTATTTTCATGAAAATGGTGTTTAAAGACATGAGTACCAAAGAGGAACTGCCGAAAATTCCACCATCAAAAGGAAAAACTCGTGATGAAGACTTATTTCAGACTTTCAGTGATTTTGTTAATAGTACACAGTTGCTAGTAAGTAAGCTCGTATCTAAAAATATTGATGGGGCACCTGCATTGGCTGGCCGAATCAGTGGGTTCATTGCCCTGTGCAGGAGTGATGATAGGTCTCCTAACTTCTTTTTTGACCTCAAAAGATTGACCTTTTGATCACAATGAAGTGTGGCTGTTGGGTTTAGCTTTTTTAGTTGACATGACTGCTATGCTGAATAAACTAAACTTAGATCTGCAAGGGAAAGATAAAACTATAGTTGACATGATTAGTCCTGTGGCTGCTTTCAAGCAGAAACTAAAACTAGTGTCTTCGCAGCTGCATCAACATCAACTACGAAACTTCAGAAATATGATATCTGAACTAGAAAATCAAGGAAAAGACTGTGACCAGTTTGACAGTGCTCGATGTATTGAACAGGTGCAAAACCTTGCCTCATATTTGACAGACGGTTTCAAGATATAGCAACAATAGAACCTGGTGCAACATACAGTGGGGTATGCTATAACGAACGGATCCTACTACGAATATTCCTATAACGAACGGTTTTGCCTATAAAATTGAGAATGCTATAACGAACGAAACTCCTACAACGAACATTATTTAAAAAAAAATAATTTTTTATTTTTTTTACTAATTTATTGTTTTTTTTATTACAAGTATTAATGATATTCTTTATTTCAGGGGTTTAGATGCATATTTATGCACTTTTTTACAATTTTTACAATTTTATATTATATTTTTCAGTGTTAAGTGGTTGTATTCTGTGAATTCTTCATCTGGTGATTTACTTTCATCGAAATATCTCTTTCGTTTTCTCTGACGATTTTCTTCGTATTGATAATGTTGGTTTATGCTTGGCATGGTGTTCTTTGCACCATCTTCAATTTCGTAAAATTTTTCACGCAGTCACTCGGTGAACTCCTCTAAAAACTCGAACAATGGTGTGGCTGTCACCAAATCCACACTTTTCTTTTGCAGAGTTAGGCTCATTTTATTGAACTGAATAAGTATTCTATTCCACATTTTTTGCCATGAAACCTGTTTTTAAGCTTTTCTAGGCCAGCAATTAATCCATTTACCTCTGACCTCATAGATTCAGGTTCATCATCATTAGCCACAAAGTCTTTCTGGTTTTCGTATAGGCTTTTGTAGTTCAGGCACAATGTAGCCTCAGCATGGCGAGACCTTCGTGTAGTTGACAAGCATTTTAAAGCTAAAATCTTTTTGTTTTCATTTGGAGTGAAACCCTTTGTCAAGATAGCCCAACAATGTGTTGATCCTGCACAGAAAGCATAAAGTTTGTTCAGCAAACCAGCAAATGTTATGGCTTCCAAACAACAACTAACACCATGTACTTCTACCAGGTTCAGTGAATGGGCAGCACAAGGTATATAATCAATGAGATTACAGTTAACCCTCACTTTACGCGGTTAATGTAACCCGGAGGGTCCCGCGTAAAGTGAATAACATAACATATGGGATTAATTGAAATGGAGTCCGGGCCAACCCCCAAACTCCACTCTTTGACGACACACGACTATGTTGTAGTAAAAATTTTATCTTAACTTCATGATGGTATGAAAAAACAAGTAATATAGAAGAGGTTAGGTTAGGAAAAATAAAGGTTAACATAGGAAAAATAAAGGTTAGGTTAGAAAACTAAAACTTAGGTGGAACACTTACGGTAGTAGAAGAGATGGGTCGGCATACTGGGATGGAGGCTGGTTCCGAGGCAGAGGGCAGATTACTGGCCCCCAGGTGAATCACCATTACTAGGTGAAGCACCATCACTGTCACTTACAGTTGTCAGGGCTTCCCTGACAAATCCCTCAAAGTCATCTTCACTGTCACTATCACTGGCTTGGGCTGGCTGTGGTGGGTTGCGGGCGAAGAAATCTGTTATGCTTTACTGACGGCTGGTGTTGATGTTGTCATGATACACCTTGATGTACGGCTCCATAGCCTGCACCAGCCGGGTATGGAAGACTTCATAGCGGTCATCGTCATTGTCTCGGGAAAGGAAGGACTTCATTTTCTCTGCACACTTCATGGCACCCTTAATATCACTATGACTTAAACTGTGTTCTTCGGAGAATGACGCACCTTCTTCCTCCTCTTCACTGACGTGTTCTTCTTCCAACATCTCGTCGGCAGTCACTTCAGGATCTCTGATCACCTCCAGGATGTCGTCGTTGGTGGTCTCAGAGAAGCCTGGAACTGTAACAGTCTGCGCAGCTTCTCTTGATGTTAAATACTCTCCAGAATTGTTTGAACAGTATTTTTTGCTGTTCCAACTGTTGATCCTCATCTTCTTCGCTCTTGCTATCGGTGGTGGTGTCACTCAGGTTAAGCAACTCTTCCCTGGTGTTGGTGTAGTCGTTCAGGAGCTGGAATTTTTTTGTTGAGAATGCAGCTTTTACATTACAGATTAACTCTTGGTCCATGGGCTGTAATATAGACGTAGTGTTGGGAGGAAGGAAGACCACTTTTACGTTGGGGTGACGATCTAACAGTAGGGGTGAGTGTCCTGGTGCGTTGTCCAGCAGCAAAAAAATATTGAATGGCACATTCTGTCGCTCACAGAATTTCTTTACATCGGGAACAAAACAGTCATCAAACCAGGAGAGGGACAGTGTAGAGAACATCCATGCCTTACGTGCGGTCAGCCAGTGGACATTTAGCTATTATATGTCTTATTTGTGTCACTTATGTTACTTGTATATTATTTGTAATTCGTAACCCACTCCCCAAATATGTAACTGTATATTTTCAGCCTTCTGGCTGCCAAGCTATTTCAATAAACCGTTAATTATTATTATTATTATTATTATTATGTCCATGGTTTTGTAGGCGTGCTGCTTGCGTGCTGTGTGTATCACCGATAACTTGAGCTTACAGGTGCCGGAGGCATTGGTGGTAAACAGGACGGTGATGCGCTCCTTCTGCATCTTCCGGCCCCGAATCCTGCTGGCATTCTTTACAACGAAGGACTTGGAAGGTAGCTTTTTCCAGAAAAGACCAGGTTCGTCCATGTTAAACACCTGGTCATCACTGTACTGTCCTTCCTCCATAATCTCACGTAAAAACGGAGGAAATTCCCAAGCCGCAGCACGGTCAGCACTCGCTTCTTCACCACCAATGTTTATATTGGTGATCTTGTTCCTCATCTTAAACCTCTGTAACCACCCAGAGGAAGCATTAAAGGGTTTGGGCTCTGTAATTCCCATCTTTCGTGCCACTGCGATGTACAGTTCACGTGCGTAGTCCTTAACAGAGCGCATGTCGACCGCCATGTTCCGTCGCGCCTGACGCACCAAGTAGCTCACAAGTAATTTTTCTGTCTTGAGAAGCACCTGGTTGTGAAAATACTTGATCATAGAAGCACCTGTAGACTTTGTGATCTTCATGTTCTCCTTTATCTTGGCTGCATCCTTCTTTATTGTTCGAATCGTAGATTCATTCACACCATGCTGGCGCGCCAAATCAACCTGCCTTGTTCCTTTCCAACTCTTGGATGATGGTATACTTCACCTCGTAGCTTAAGGAACGTCCTGTCTTCTTTGGCTTTGTGCCGCTGGGTCCAGGTAAGGAAAGGTTTCTCTCTGGGGGTGGTGGTCCGGCGGAAGCCATTTTATGGAACAATGGATGCACGTTTACACGGTGTGGCCTTGAGGGATGAAACTGCCGCGGCTAGGTCAAGCGTCGTCTTTCCTCCCTCCCTCCCTCCCTCCCTCCCTCCCTCCCTCCCCCAGGTGGACACGTGATAATACTTTAAGCCAATTACAGCTAGCAGCAGAGGGGGGTAGGGATGCATGGCCAATCACAGTCGGATACGTCATATGACGTCAGTGATAACACAACAAAGACACACACTGTGCAACCTTACCGCGCCGCTTGCCCAAGCGGAGGGAGGAGGAGGGAGAGGCGAGGAGCACAGGCAGGCAGGCGGGCGGGTGGCGGGTGGGGCGAATCTAAAAATAGCGTCGCCCCGGACACACTCCACGTAATGGGGTTCAAGTACCGCGTAATGTGAGCACGTGAGGTTCTGGCAAGGCACCGCGTAAACGTGGAATGCGGGACCGCGTAAAGTGAGGGTTAACTGTATTTACATCTTTGATTTTTCTTTGGAGACCTTCATATTTACCAGACATATTGGCAGCATTATCTTATGATTGTCCACACTAATTTTGAATATCCAATTCATTCAATGTGTCCAAGACCTTATCACACACATTTTCTCCTGTGTGACTACTGATGGGAAGGTAGTACAAAAAACGATCCACTGTTTCACCAAACGAAGAAACATACCGAATAGTGAATGCAAGTTGGTCAGTTCTTGAAGTATCGGGTGTAGAATCTAAACTTAAGGAGTAGTATTATGCACCCTGAATCTCTTTGCAAACAGTTGACAAAACCTTTTTTCCCATTACCAAAATGAGTTCATCACAAATGGTGGAGCTCAATTAACTTGGATTTCCTTTGCTTTTATTTCCAAACCATGAAATGTGATCAGCCAGAAATGGATCAAACTTGTTTATTAGTTCAAGAATACGTAGAACGTTACCATTATGGGGTGATCCTATGACTTGATCAGATCCTCTGAACGCTTATCACGCTCTCAAAAACTTTATTACTTTCACCAAACACAAAAGTAATGAATGCCAATATTTCCTCTCGTTTTCAATTTGATGACGGAGTCCACTGCCAATGCAATTACTGATTTTTTATTGCTGTAAAAAGGGTAGAGTTGTTTTTGTGATCCACTGAACATTCGTGTTCTCCAAGAGCTCTGCTGGTGTGTGCCCAGTCATTGAAACCATGCACAAATGGTGAACTTGTAGATGTACAAGAGAAGAACAAACAAGTGAAACAGTTGAGTTTACCTTGTGATTTAGAGAAGAGTAACCAATCTCTCTTTACTGATTTGCCAATACTCAAGGTTCTGAAGAATGCAGACTTAGAGAGGAAACAACATTTCTGATGCTCACCTGAACCATACATTCTTAATGTTCCTTTAAACTCAGAGTCATGATGCTGACAAGTATCTGGCCCAGCCATTGACTAGTAAATTTGAAGTTCTTGTGATATTGGTCTTCTCCATTTACCAGGATCAGTTTCAATGTACTGAATATCATGCTGTTTAATTTCATCACTTTGATTGGTTGGTTGTATGTGTAGCAGATGAGGTACTACAGCCAAGTTGGTCCGTTGTAGGTGCAACATCAGCAGATGAGGTACTACAGTGTGGCAAGTTTTTTCTCACTTTGGTTTATATTAAAAAAAAAGCAAGTAACTTTTCTTATTTCTTTAAGTTCAGCAGAATATTGTTTTTGTTTTTTACTGGCTTTGCACTTAGCAGTGCCACTTTAACCTTTGCTACTCATTATTTTAATAACTGAAACTGAAAGCCTGAAATGCAGACTAGAATATGATAAATATCATAAATTCACAAATTTCAGCATAAGTAGACTGGTAGATATTTGCAGTTCCCCAAATTCACATTATCCAGTGGTCCCTCGGTTAACAAGCACAATTCGTTCCAGAAGTTTTCTCGTTAACTGAAACCATTGTTTCAATGGATTTTTGGGGAATTGGTTCCAGCTCACCGAAAATTACATACAAACGAAAAATAAATGCATAAAGTACACTTACTTTGAGGTGTGCATGTAGTAGGCTCCTGGTTGATGATGATGATGGGAATTAGAATGGGGGTAGAAGAGAAGGGAGAACAGAAGGCATTGGGGTGGAAGAGAAGTCAACCCATGCTGCCATTTCACCCATAAAATTTTAGTTCATTTGGTGTAATTCAAGATTATTTTCTTTAAATCAACACTGCACTGCGCTATATATTATCAATATGTAAAATATATTTCAAAATTACCAATAATTTGACTGGAAACACAGAAAAAAAGCATTTATGTTGAAGAGTCTCAAACAAGATGTTCTTTCCTCTGAACCTGTAAACAAACTGACGCCAAGCTTGGTGTGCTGAGTGGCTGTTTGGTGCGCATAAAACTAGTTTCCTGTACTTCAATTATGTTCAATAATTGTTAAAATGACTAAAAAATTTAAAATAAAACTTTTAAAATGATTGAATAGTACAACCTTCTTGATATTTACTAAAATGGTAAAGAATTTAAGCCCTAGAACCAATTACTGTATTGGCGTACTAATACGACAGCTAGTGAGCAAGCGAAAACATGTTGAGGGGTGCTCGTAAGGAATTCGTTAATCGAGGGATTGTTCGTTAACTGAAGTGAAGAATCTTATGGAAGGTAATTCGTTAACCGAAATTTCGTTAACCGAGGCGCTTGTTAACCGAGGGATCACTGTACAGTCGACCCTCGTTAAAACGGATTAATAGGGGGGAAGGGTGTCCGTTTTAGCCGATTGTCCGAATTAACCGATTTAGGGGTTAATATTGCGTAATATTGCATTATACTGCCAGATTCTGGGGTCACTAAATCTAAGGGGATAACTTAACTCTAATCTTAATTTCTAAGGGTCGCTGCCACCAGACCCCCTCTGGACAGCATGTAGCTCGTTAGGTAGCGGGCAGAGTGGACTAGGCATTGGGTTAGGTTTTCCATTGACCAGATCGATAAGGGTAAAGAAGGGTGAAACCATAGCATGTCTTCATTGATTTATTCCTTATAAAACATACTGGTAAAAAAACATATACATGAATTGGCCTTCCTCAGATTCTTACATTAAGGGCGTGTTATCCACCCATTTATGGCATGACGATCTGTGACCACCTTACCTCGGTCGTTACTTCTTACAATATCCCTCGACACATCAGACTGCTCCACCTGTGTGGAAGCTAACACCGTCGGTTATCATACATAGTAGCACCATCTCAACACACCTGTACACTCCATACCTGCAAGTATATGACTCCTTGTGACTTTTAGGTATACACAACAGGCACCTCGTTCGCACACCGCCCTCGGTGGGTAAAGACGAGGGCTTCACCTAGAGACATACCAGCACTATTTCTACGCCTGGTATTATAGGTCGCTCCAAGTGACGACCGCAGAGTTTCTCACGGTCTCCTTATTTGTGACTACTCATTTGGAGTGGTGCGCTGGAAATCCACAGGTTCACAGTGGATCGGCATAGCTGGGAGTAGTCCCCACCTGTTGTGACGCTCAAAGGGACAATGGCGGCCGGGCGGCAAGGCACTCTGACCACATGGCACCTGAGGTGACGGTAGAATGAGGAAGACTGAGAAATAATGCCTGACGGGCGGTTATCCCACCCCTTAACACATTCCTATTACACTTATTTATCCGGCAAAGCCTTAAACTATAATAACTTCTATTTATCAACCTTAATTATAGGGCGGGATATAGCCCGCTAGGACACTGACCTGAGGTGGCGGTAGAACGAGGAAGACTGAGGGCATTGCCCCGCCGCTCCTCGTCACATAGGCCTACAGTTTCCAAGCCTTAAGTTTCCCTTTTGTTTCTTAGGGTTCTCACCTTAACACTTTTCGCTATATTGTCACTCATGCCTTATAAACCCATATTTTAATCCTAAATTACACACTAAGGTAAGGTCTTGGTTTGCTAGTTCTTGGGGTAAATTCATGGGGTTATTATATCAACGTGGCAACTGAGGCGGGTACATGACGCGCCTTGAAACAAAGGCTGAATGTTCATGGCGGGGGTGTATCACCTTCACTTAAAACTGTAATGAGGGATCCTCCTCTCACACATTGCACAATTTGAACACAGACATAAGGTTCTCTGATCACTGTACCTGTCGTGGGTATATGTCACGTGAGGATATGAGGTGTATTAAATTCATACCGACGCATACAAGATATTTCCTTTCAAGTATAGTTTCTGGATCACTTTCAACACCTCACATAGTTCTGCTACATTTATTCTTTTTCCAGATCATTGTTCTCATGTATTTTCATATATCTGTGGGAGTTATGTCGCTACACGCTCACAGACGTGAATAGTATGACCTTCAAACCCTGATCCCCACTTAGTCTTACAGTACATTAGTCCGGCTCAACTGGACTTTAACATTCATCTTATGCATACCCTGAGTTATCCTTAATGTTATGAATACATACACTTAATATGATATAACTGCACCTGGGTACAATACAACACATGGTCTAGGAACATTGAGTAGGTGAGTTGTCCTTAATCAATGTTTCCCGTTTTCTGAGGTTCTACAAGCGCGGTGCATTTGAATGTTATGTAGCGTAATATGAATTAAATGGGATTTTTTAGGGATGACAATGATGTGCGCAGTACATAGCCTTCCCCTCCCAAAGATTCATATTATGCGAAATATTATGCAAAGCACTAACGCTGTAGTGTACATACATTTTACAACACCCTAACAGTTCGTGATTAGAGTACAGTAAGTCCCCAAGTTACGTACATAATGGGGACCAAAAGGTTGTACTTAACTCGAAATGTACGTAACTCGGAAATCCCCAACCCTATAATGTTATCTGGTGGTAATTAATACAACTTATCAAATGCAAACATATTTTATTTAACATAAATGCGGCATAAGTAGCGGCAACACTCGTGATGCAGTCAGCCGTCGCAGTTGTCACTATCATCCATATCACGCGGCACTGGATCAGGTGTAGATGATGTTGATGGCACTGGATCAGGTGTAGATGATGTTGATGGCACTGGATCAGGTGTAGATGATGTTGGCAATACGGCTGCTGGTTTGAAGAATTTGTGGATGGATGTTTGGGTTGTTATCTTCTTTTTTTCTTCATAAATTATGTGATAGCATTTAATAGCCTCTTGGATCGCTGCTGACACCTTGGCAAGTCTTTCTTCATTTGGATCTTGCTGTTCAAAAAGTGCCAACATTTCCTCCCCCTTTGCAAAAGCCTGCGCCATCAGTTTAGTTTGGAAATGCTTTGTAGGCATTTCAACTTGATCTTCTTCAGCTGTTTCTATTTCCCGTCGTTGCTTCTCCAACTCAATCAACTCGTCATTTGTCAAGTCCTTGCCGTGGGCGTCGAAATACTCAGAGAAGTCATTCTCCTTCAGGTCTAACTCCAGTTTCTCACTTATTTTGATTAAGTTGTTGATCACTGCATTCTGCTCCTCCTGAACATTCTCAAACCCACTGAAGTCGTTGACAAACTGTGGACAGATTTTCTTCCACACGCCGTTCATGCAGGATGATATAACCTCCTGCCAGGATGCACCGATGTTTTTAATTGCCTTGTAGATATTATAGGACTTCCAAAATTCCTTGAGAGTCATCCCATTGTCATCAGTTGCCTTCAGTGCTTGGCGGAAGGTGCGCCTAAGATAATATTTTTTAAATGTTGCAATGACGCCCTGATCCATTGGCTGGATGATAGATGTTGTGTTGGGTGGCATGTACACAACCTTTACCTTTGGGTGGAAGTCATCCAGGAAAGGGGGGTGACCAGGTGCATTGTCAAGCAGCAGGAGGATGTTGAAGGGTATACCATTGTCCCTGCAATATTTTTCCACGTCTGGTATAAGATGGTGGTAGAACCAGTCTTGGAAAAGTGCCTGTGTAACCCATGCTTTAGTGTTACTTTTCCATATGACAGGAAGGGATGCCTTTGCAATGTTTTTGAGTGCTCGTGGGTTTTCAGAACTGTACACAAGCAATGGTTTTAATTTAAAATCACCAGCTGCATTACCACCAAGAAGCAGCGTCAGTCTGTCCTTCGCTACTTTAAACCCAGGCATTGACTTCTCCTCTTTGCTTATGTACGTCCTGTCAGGCATTTTTTTCCAATAAAGCCCAGTTTCATCCACATTGAAGATCTGTTGTGGTGTGTAGCCTCCCTCGTCAATAATTTCCGCGAGTTTCTTTGGAAATTCCTGTGCTGTTTTCCAATCAGCACTCGCCGCCTCACCAGTCACTCGAACATTATGCAGCCTATTTCGCACCTTGAATCGGTTAAACCACCCATGGCTAGCATTGAATGTCACAGTATCATCAGGGTGATCTTTCTTTAGGTCGTTGAAAAGACTTAGGGCTTTCTCCTGAATCATACTGAGACACAGAGGCTTACGTTTTTGTGTGCAGTCCTCGATCCACATCGCAAGATATTTTTCCATTTCTTCCAGGACCTTCCCTCTTCTTTTAGTTATAATCGTAGATTGCATTGGCACTGCAGATTTCACATGTTCCTTGATCTTTTCTTTGCCCTTATCAATTGTATTAACAGTTGACCGACTCAGGTTAAATTTGCGGGCAACATTGGTCAACTTTTCACCACTTTCAAGCAGTTTTATTATGTCCATTTTTACCTCTAGTGAGATTGCTTGACGTTTCGTAGCACTCCCACTGGCTTCACCACTCTTACGCTTTACACCAGTCATTGCACACAGAGTAAAGTGTACAAAATAGGGCAGAAATTCACAGGAGAAGTACTGTATGCACAATGACCACGCTTGTTGTTTTGGTGCGTCTAGCGTGTCGTCTGCATGGTCAGTGATAGTGGCGGCGCGGTGCGGCTGGCTCGCCCGCCAAATTTAAAAATTGCTCGCCCTTTTAAGACAATATTTTTGCAATTAAAGACTTCAGAAACGATGTACGTATCGGCCGTTTGTACGTAAATCGGATGTACGTAACTCGGGGACGAACTGTACCTTAATACATCAAACAAAACATAAGGAGACTTAAGCGTTTCCTACGAGCGTCTCCGCTACCATATACATCAGACAACCGTTTACAATCCTGCTAGTTCGGTATACAATATATCAGTAAAAGAAAATTATAAGGAGACAAACTTTTCATACTCGAGTCTCCGTTACCTATACATACAGCAACTTATCAACTCTTATTTCAGTACAATATAGTATAGGGAACATTCCCTTAACAGTGCATCAGCGTAATACCTCAACCTACTTTTGGCACCAGCACATAAACAGTGACTCTTTGACATTACATCTATAACAAAAGTTCTCTGCATGAAATTACATATCCTAAGGAATTTAAATTCTTGTCTATGAATGGGGAATTAGTTACATCAGACACTTCCTCAGATTACTTCTTCATTTCAATAATAATTCACCTTTTCAACACAAAACCATGGTTCTAGACATACACATTGGGGCTCATAACACAAAACCCGTATTTTCTATCTCACAGTTCAGAAGTGACTTCTTTATTTCTTAGTAATGACACAGAATTTGAAATTGCAACTGGGGTTGCAATTGTTGAGGCAACTTAGGTATGTCTGATTACAGTTGGAATATTCAAGATCCATTGTGAGTGATGTTTAAAGCTTCAACTGTTTTTATGGTTGGTAAAACTTGTCAAGTCTGTCAGTCTGAATGGCATGTGTGAGGCCTTGTGTTTGTACAACCGCTAAATATATAATTATATAATGTTATGGTAATTATCAGAAATACATAGGCATGACAAGGTTTATTACAAAGTGATGAAAAGGATACTGTAAAGTGGGTAGTCCACAAAACATGTAGCTATGTCTCTCTTTATTTGAGTGCCCCGTCAAAGAAGTCAGTTTTCTCTCACTTCAGGACGCCTGAGTCGTCCGTTTTCTCTTAATCTTAGAGTGCAGTACACCAATGACTTCTTTATTTCTTAGTAATGACACAGAATTTGAAATTGCAACTGGGACAATCCCAAAACCAGAAATTTGATTTGGACAGTTCAGATTTCGTCCTCTTTATCCGAAATCCAGATTAAAGGGGTCCGAATTAACGAGGGTCTACTGTACCATAATTCTAAAGCATAGAATCATACTCATGCAATGAACAATAAACTTAATAAAGACAAAATCCAATGATAAATATGAATGTCACGCCGAGCAGCTCTCACACAACACACCCAAGTAGGTATGTGGCGATCGAACTTGAACACAACGAGACTGAACGAGAGACTGTTGACGCGGCGTATTTCTGCTCCGGGGTGGGGAGGGGTGTGTGCACTAGCATTCATATTTTGATGAAAAGATAGTGCAAACTGAGAAATACCAGCATATATATTTATTAGTACTATTACTAATATAAGTAATATAATGTGTCCTTGTACAATACAGTGGTCCCTCGGTTAACGAACACAATTCGTTCCTGAAAGTTGTTCGTTAACCGAAACCATTGTTTCAATGGGTTTTTGGTTAATTGGTTCCAGCTCAACGAAAATTACCTAAAGTAAAAAAAAAAAAATGCAGTAAAGTACACTTACTTTGAGGTGTGTATGTAGAAGGCTCCTGGATGGTGATGATGATGATGGGAATTTGAAGTGGGAAGTGTAGGGGGAGAAGAGAAGGAAGTGGGGGTGGAGGAGAAGCCTTTTGCTGTTTCTTGGAAGGTGAGTCACCTTCCATGAAAATGTCAGGAACCTCTGGACTGACAGATTCTCCAGCAGGAACATCCTCTTTCCTTCTTGAAGTGGAAGGCTGAGGGTAGCATCTTTTTCCGATGCGTTTTAGTGAAGAAACAGTCAATTTTTGTTTGTGGGGATTTTCTCCTCCAAATCATTAACTCATTTTTTAAGGAGACCACTCTGTCCTCAACATTACACAAAATAGGTTCTGTTTCCACATCTGGGTGTCTTGAATTCAGTTTCCTGAACTTCTTGTAAAACATCGTGTTATAGAAATTCGCGTAATAGAAAGAACAGGGCTTATGAAGAAAATAGGGTTAGGTGCAGATTACTCGAAATCGAAAAAAATTTCGTAGTTAGCCTAACACAAAGGATAGCACAGTCTAAATAAATGTTGCATTCATATCTAATAATGAAATCATACAGTAAATGTTACACTTTACCTTGAAAAAATATGAATATAACTTGATGGGGGAGACGGTTCATGTTGAGGTGTCATGCAGACAGGATTTGATAGTTGTCATCATCAGTATCATCATGATCAGGTGCAGTTTTTCTTTAGGTCCTCATATATTGGTAAAGCTTTCTCTTTAATGGTGAGGAAGCTGGTCCCACATTGCTTTTTTGTTTGATCTTCTATCCAAGCACTTAGAAGCCATTCCATCTCCTCAAGTTCCTTTGCCATGATCTCACACTTTTGCTAGCAGTCAAGGTTTTTCCAGCAATACAGCTTGCTTTAATCTTTGCTGCATTGTCTCTAATGGTGCGTAAAGTAGATTCCTTTATTCCCGTTGCACGCGCAGTATCACCTGTGCTTTCCTTATTTTCAAAACGATTGACAACACCAAGCTTTTCTTCAAGTCTTATAGCCTTTCTTTTACGATCACCACCGGAAATGAGATCACCAGAACACTTCCCGGAGATATTCTTCTTTTCCATAGTCACAAAATTGGAGAAACAGTAATTGGAAATCACTGAGGACGCTTAAACACTTCACACGTGTTTCAGACTGATCGTGTGGTGTGAACAGAGCACGCGGGTCTAAATGCTACGTATTTTGTTTTTCTCTCTTTTTTTAAATTTTACATATACTGTACACATATATACTGTATACAGTCATGTGCCAGTTAACGTCCGACGGAACAATGTCCGATCGCATATACGTCCGTGCCCCCCCCCCCCCCCCCCCCCCCCCCAAAGAAAAACCCGTGACGCCTGCTGGACCACCACTCCATGACCCCCTGACGCAGACACGATGATCCTCCCCATACTGGCCAGATATTATGTGGTAAAGGAATATGCTTCCTACAAATTGACAATAACACATTTGCTGTAATCAGACATATCTAGTTGCCTCAACAATTGCAACCCCAGTTGCAATTGGGGTTGCAATTTCAAATTCTGTGGCATTACTAAGAATAGTTAAGTCTCTGGTGCACTCTAAGATAAAGAGAGAAGACAGAGGACTCAGGCGTCCTGATGTGAGAGAAAACGGACTCGTATGACGGGGGACCAAATAAAAAAAGCATAGCTACATGTTTTGTGGACTACAGTATTAAGCGTACCCTTTTCATCACTTTGTAATACACCTAGCCATGTCTATGTGTGTTTATGATATTTACCATAACATTATATATATATTTAGTGGGTATAAATGGTCATAAAATGGGAAACTTGGGGTTGGGTCTTGGGTGCCTGAACCAATTAGAAAAAATCCCATAGGTTCTGTACTTTCGTTATCGGCGGGGTCCCAATTAGGCGCGATAACCAAGGGATGACTGTACTGTACTGTATATACTTGTGACACTGGCCAGTTGCTCTGGTGTTATGGTACAGGGGTACCAAGTGACAGCACTAGGATCCCACTTCCTCTATCAAGGAATAAACAATTAAAATTTAGATTGAAAAAAAATAAAATAAATAATGGGACCTAGCGAACCTAAATGGCCCTAGAGCGAGCACAGTCACGTATGCATCGCGTATTCTCATAGATTGTGTTGCCAGGCGTACGTTATCTTGTGAATTTAGTCAATATTGTGCAGTAACAATGGACCTAAGTGCAAACCTGTATTGTACATGTACTAAATGATTACGGTACTAAAATTGTTATGTCTATTGCAAATAAAGCTTGTTTATACAGGTATTCAAATAAATTACTATCTTACGAGAATCGCTCCAATGTAAGTTATATTCACCCAGGTCGTTTGGGTGGCAAATTATGAGAAGAGGTTAGTCACTCTTAAGTAATGATAAATAAACACGCAGGCAGGCCTTCACCGCCAACTGTCAAATCTTATCTCAAATAAATAAACAAACAAACAGCAGACATTCTGTCACCTCCTCCCCCCCCCCCCCTCTCTTCCCACCCTCCTTGTGTTCCCAGACAAAAGAATGGTGATTTCTTTGTTTATTTTATATAATATCTCAGACTAAAGTTAGGATAATATAATTTGCATCGCTGAAAATCCTTGCAAGACAGATTAATTTGAATATAAGCATCATATATTTTGCTCAAGATATAAAAAATGTAGTACATTAGTGTACAATACTGTAGTACATTTTATAAAAAAAATTTCAACTGTATTTTTGGGTAGATTTACAAAAAAAATTTCATTTATTTTCATCCCTTTACATGCACACACCATACTAAAAGAAATAAATGACCTTAGTGCAAAGCTGGAGTGCACATGTACTAATTTGATCACGGTACTAAAATTGTTATGTCTAGTGCGGATTACAACATGTTTATATTCAAATAAATCAGTATCTTACAAGAATTCCAGCAATGTTAATTATATTCTCCTAGGTCATATCACTGGCATTTTAAAATGAGAGAAGCTTATTAGGACTGTTAAATATACACACAGAGTCCTTCGCCTCAAACTTATCACCTCAACCCCCCCACCAACCCCTCGCCGACTGGCTGGCTCCGTCAGTCCCTCCCTCACCCCAGTCTTTTAGGCTTACAGTTTTTATCTTATAATATCTCAGACTAAAGTTAGGAGATTATAATTTGCATTGCTGGAATCCTTGCAAGACAGCCAATAATTTGAATATAAATGTCATATATTTTGCTCAAGAGATAAAAATTGTTGTACATTAGTGTACAGTACTGTAGTACATTTTATAAAAAAAGTTTTTCAACTGTATTTTTGGGTAGATTTACACATAGATTTCTTCTTTTATTTTCATCCATTTGTATGCACACACCATACTAAAAGAAACGTAATAGAAATAAATGACATTAGTGCAAAGCTGGAGTGCACATATACTAATTTGATTACAGTACTAAAATTGTTTTGTCTAGTGCAAATTATAGCATGTTTATATTCAAATTAATCAGTATGTTACGAGAATCCCAGCAATGTTAATTATATTCACCCAGGTCTTTTCACTGGCTTTTTATAAGAGAGAAGCTTAGTCACTTAAGAACTGCTAAAAGTACACGCGTTAGACCACACCCCTTCGCTCGCTCCCACCCACCCTCTATTTCCCCCACCCTCTATTTCCCCCACCCTCTCTCTCCCCCATCTGCTCGGCGTTTCTGAAATCCTTGTAAAACAGTGAATAATTTTAATATAAACATTATGTATTTTGCTCAAGAGATAAAATTTATCACCTGTATCACATTACTGTAGTGATTTAAGAGTAAAAGTGTATATGTACGTATATAGCATTCCACAAACACGTAAGTAAAAATACAAAGTTTATGTGATGACCGGACAACGTCCATTTCGGTTAACATCACGTTTCCAAGAACGTATCTAGGACGTTAACCGGCGCATGACTGTACATAAATATTACATAAATTATTTCTGCAATTGTTCACAAACAAAACACATAAATCAATTGAACATGTGATGTCGAACGTGAACTATAAACACTGCATAACCCCGCGCCAAGCGACTACACTGTACAGTACACTTTAAACACTACGTATTTTGTTTTTCTTTCTTATTTAAAATTTTACAGTTTACATATACTGTACAGGTATTTCTTCACAAACAAAACACATAAATCAATTGAACATGTGATGTCGAACGTGAACTGTAAACATTGCATAATCCCACGCCAAGCCACAACACTGTACAGTACACTTTAAATGCTACGTATTTAGTTTTTCTCTTTTATTTAAATTTTTCAATTTACATATACAGTCATGCGCCGGTTAACGTCCGACCGAACAATGTCCGTGCCCCCCCCCCCCCCCCAAAAAAAAAGAGTGTCGCCTGCTGGACCACCACTCCACGACCCCCTGACGGAGACATGATGATCCTCCCCATACTGGTCAGATATTGTGTGTTAGAGGAATGTGCTTCCTTACTTAGGCTTTTTTAAGCATTTGCCTACAGGTGAAATGTTAACCTACATCTATTGAGGATAAAATCTTTCACCTACAAATTGACAATAACACATTTGCTGTAATCAGACATATCTAGTTGCCTCAACAATTGCAACCCAGTTGCAATTGGGGGTTGCAATTTCAAATTCTGTGGCATTACTGAAAATAGTAAAGTTTCTGGTGCACTCTAAGATTAAGAGAGAAAACGGAGGACTCAGGCGTCCTGATGTGAGAGAAAACGGACTCGTATGACGGGGGACCAAATAAAAAAAGCATAGCTACATGTTTTGTGGACTACAGTATTAAGCGTACCCTTTTCATCACTTTGTAATAATCCTAGCCATACCTATGTGTGTTTATGATATTTACCATAACATTATATATATATTTAGTGGGTATAAATGGTCGTAAAATGGGAAACGGGGGGGGGGGGGCGGGGGGGGGGTCCCAATACAGGGGTACCAAGTGACAGCACTAGGATCCCACTTCCTCTATCAAGGAATAAACAATTGAAATTGAAATTGAAAAAAAATCATTCAAATAATGTGAAGTAGTGAACCAAATGGCCCTAGAGTGGGCACAGTTACATTTGCGTCACGTATGCATCGCATATTCTTATCGTTTGTGCTGCCAGGCGTATAATGATACAGTACAGTAACTATATATCCATAATGTTTTGATAGATATAAGAAATGTCTATGTTACTGTTTCTGTTTTTTGTCTATTGTAGTGTACAGTACATTACTTTTAATTTGATTTCTTTACTTACGAAATAAAAAGTTTACAAACTGTATAACAGTTTAGGCTTTGTTTTTGCTCTCAGCACCGTCGCATCATCATCGTCCATTCCTCATTACCTCAGCGTATCGTGAACGTTAATATTCCATTGTCTTCATTTGATTTTATTAAAATCAATCCACCCTAAAGTTAATTATGGGTCCCAAATGCAGCTCAACCAGCCCTAGTGGTAGCAGCAGCAAGAAACAACGCAAGAGTATTAATTTGGAGGAGAAGCAGAAAATAATAAGACAGCGTGACGGCGGTAAACCTGTGAATGATATCGCACGTGATTTCGGCATAGTCACACTCTACGATCACGACGATAATGAAAAACAGAGAGAAGATTCTTGAAGCGGTAAAAGGATCAGCTTCACTGAAGGCAACAAGATTGACCAAGTTTCGAGAGGGGCCGATATCAAATATGGAAAAGATGCTGATGACCTGGATTGAAGACCAGACTCAAAATCGAGTCCCACTCAGCACGCTAACCATCACGGCCAAAGCAAAAAGTTTGTTCGAGATGTTGAAGCAACAAGCAGGAGCCGACTACGACAGAGAGTTTTTCGCAAGCTCTGGCTGGTTTAAGCGCTTTAAACATCGCTATGGGCTACATAACGTCAAGGTCAGCGAGCGCGGATTCTGCAGGCACGGCGGAATTCATCGAAACCTTGGACAACCTTATCGTTGAGGGAGGATATTTGCCCCAGCATATAATTAATATGGACGAAACCTCGTTATTGTGGAAGAGGATGCCCGAAAGGTCATTCATACACAAGGAGGCCAATTCAATGCAAGGCTTTAAGGCATTCAAGGATCGAGTGACTGTTATGTTGGGCGGGAGTGTTACCGGAGTCAAGTTGAAACCTTTTGTGGTGTGGCATAGTAAAAACCAAAGGGTTTTTAAAAAAGTCAACAAACATACGTTACCAGTGAATTATAGAGTCAACCAAAAGTCATGGATGATGCAAGCAATGTTCCAGGATGCTCTTCTCAACTGCTATGCTAGTGACCTTGAAAAACTGCAAAGAAGAAGGGATAGAGTTCAAAATTTTGTTGATTTTGGACAATGCTCCAGGTCACCCCCCCTTCATTGGTGACCTCCACCCCAACATCAAAGTGGTATTCCTGCTGCCGAATACCACCTCTTTGATTCAGCCTATGGATCAAGGGGCTATTGCAGCTTTCAAGTCCTACTATCTCAGGAGGACCTTTGTAATGGCTATTTCTGCAACGGATGATGGCGAGAAGACACTGAGGGAGTTTTTGAGAGAATACAACATGTACGACTGCATCAAGAACATTGCTTGGGCCTAGGATGATGTCACAAAACAATGTATGAACGGAGTGTGGAAAAAAATATTGAGGAGATATGTGAACGATTTCAGGAGTTTTGAGACAATCACAGAACTCGAGAAAATTACTAACAATCTTGTGAACATGGCAAACAAGCTGAACCTCGGCATGGACGACAACGATATAGAAGAACTGCTAGATATTGTTCCTGAAGAATTAACCAACGAAGAGTTGTTAGAGTTACAGGAACATCGAATAGCTGAAGAAGAGGCAAGGGAAAAGGAAAGCGAGGAGTAGGTGGAGGAGATACCGAAGAAGTTCACTGTATAGGGGTTATCTAAGTTCTTCTCTGACCTTAACACTCTGCTGAAAAGTGCCGAAGAGATGGACCCCATCACTGAACGCTTCTCACTCATAGAGAGGAATGCACATGCAGTGTTTGCCGCAAATCGTCAAATCTACGAGGAGAAGAAAAAGCTGACAAAACAAACAACGCTCGACATTTTCATAAAAAAAAAACAAGTCATCCCCATGACAAACCTCAGCCAGGCCCCTCACATGCTACAGATGATATCGTCATTGAAGCTGCAACTGAGGAACCTGTGTATCAAATTGATAGCAGTGACAGTGATGTTGATGATCCAGGAATGGCTTAAAAATTGTGTAATGTATATGTAAATTGTATACTATACTTAAGTTAAATAAGTGAAATGTAAAATTTAATTTTCAAAGTAAAACGTAAGAAAAGTCCATCAGATTTAAGGATACGATACTGCATTTACTTCTCAATCAGTGAACAGTGTAGTGTTTAATTTTACTATACTGTACTGTACCTGTTTTACTGTATGTATATTATACTGTACCTGTATTTTTTTTACTTCAATATATATTAGCAATTGTAGACATTGTTATTTTATTAGCTTTCCTAACCTCTGTGTTTCATTAGTTCTGAATGTTATCTAGTGAATTTAGTCAATATTGTACAGTACAAGTTCACTGCAATACAGTGGTCCCTCGGTTAACAATGGACCTAAGTGCAAACCTGTATTGTATATGTACTGAATGATTACGGTACTAAAATTGTTATGTCTATTGCAAATACAGATAGACCCCGACTTACGACGGGGTTAGGGACCCAAATCCAGGTCGTAAGTCCGACATGGTCGTAAGTCCGACATAGATTAAAAAAAAAATAAATAAATAAATAATCTACAATGAAATACAGTACAGTAAAAGTAATGAATAATGAGGAATGGATACAATACAGTGAAAGTAATAAATAATAAGGAATGGTTACAGTGTGACAGCACTTACCTTTAATGTAGTCAGCTGAATGCACATGGGGCCCCCATAATTTTCTAATTATACATGGAGACTACATTAACTGGAAACGTTTCGGTATAGAAAATGCGTGTGTCATTTGAAAAAAAAATAAATAAATAAATAAATTTAATAAAAAATCTGAGGCGGTCGTAAGTCCCGACGGTCGTAAGTCGTAGCAGTCGTAAGTCGGGGTCTGTCTGTACCTGTATAGCTTGTTTATACAGGTATTCAAGTAAATTACTATCTTACAAGAATCCAAACTATGTAATTTATATTCACCCAGGTCGTTTGGGTGGCAAATTATGAGAAGAGCTTAGTCACTCTTAAGTAATGATAAATAAACACCCAGGCCTTCAGCCCAACTCTCAAATCTTATCTCAAATAAATAAAGACACTCTCACCTCACTTCATGCTCGGCTGGCTACCTCCCTCCCTGTGTTCCCAGACAAAAGATTGGTGATATCTTTATGTTTATTTTATATAATATCTCAGACTAAAGTTAGGATAATATAATTTGCATTGCTGAAATCCTTGGAAGACAGAGATTAATTTGAATATAAGCGTCATATATTTTGCTCAAGATATAAAAAATGTAGTACATTAGTGTACAATACTGTAGTACATTTTATAAAAAGTTTTTCAACTGTATTTTTGAGTAGATTTACATAAATTTCTTCATTAAGTTTCATACATTTACATGCAGATACCATAGTAAAAAAAAAACGTAAAAGAAATACTGTAAATGACGTTAGTGCAAAGCTGGAGTGCACATGTACTAATTTGATTACGGTACTAAAATTGTTATGTCTAGTGCGAATTATAACATGTTTACAGTCAACCCTCACTTTTCAGGGTTAATGTAACCCACAGGGTACCTTGGAAAGTGAGAAACGCGTAAAGTGAATAACATAATATATGGGATTAAATGAAATAGAGACCAGCTGACCCCCAAACTCCACTTTTTCCAACACAATACCTATGTTCTAGTAAAAACAACATCTTAATTTTATGATGGTACATGCACACAATTAATACTTAAGAGAAATAGAGAAATACAGTCGCCAAGTTAATGTCCATTCAAATAATGGACTCAACTCCCTCCCCCTCTTCTCACACTACACTGCTGGCTCTTCCCTCTGAGAAATTTTGGGGGGAAAACCAGGTATAGTAATAAATAATACCTCAAACTAAAGTTAGGATAATATAATTGACATTGCTGGATTCCTTGTAAGACCAGGAATATTTTGAATATAAATGTCATATATTTTTCACAAAAGATAACATATTTACTCAGAGTAAACATTACATCTAAAATTTGTATATCTAATGCAAAATCTATGATGTTTATATTCAAAATGATCATCAAATTGTAAGAATTCCAGCAATGTAAATTATATTCTGGCCAGGTAATTTGTATGAATTTTATGAGCTAAAACAAATATCTTCAGTTAATAAAAAAAAAAAAATATTCTTCATGACACTATCTGTCAATCAAAGTACCCCACCTTGCCTCCCCCCCTCTTCCAACCGAGCCAGATGGTCAGTCCGTCCCAAACCTCCCTTCAAGATAAAGGGTGGGTGAAAAACTAGATTTTAACATTTAGTTTTAAATAATACCTCAGATTAAAGTTAGGATAATATAATTGACATTGCTGGATTCCTTGTAAAACCAGGAATATTTTGAATATAAATGTCATATATTTTGCACAAAAGATAACATATTTACTCAAGAGTAAACATTATATCTAAAAATTTTATGTCTAATGCAAAATATATGATGTTTATATTCAAAATGATCATCAAATTGTAAGAATTCCAGCAATGTAAATTATAATCGGGCCGGGTAATTTGTATGAATTTTATGAGCTAAAACAAATATCTTCAGTTAATAAAAAAAAATATTCTTCACACATGCCAGGTGGTCGGTTGCCGGTCCTTCCCTCCCCCTACCCCCCACCAACCCTCCCTACCAGATAAATGTGTGGGAATACCAGACTGTTTACCTTTTTAGAAATATCTAATAAATCAGACTAAAGTTAGGATAATATAATTGACATTGCTGGATTCCTTGTAAGACCTGGAATATTTTGAATATAAATGTCATATATTTTGCACAAAAGATAACATATTTACTCAGAGTAAACATTATATCTAAAATTTGTATGTCTAATGCAAAATCTATGATGTTTATATTCAAAATGATCATCAAATTGTAAGAATTCCAGCAACGTAAATTATATTCTGGCCGGATAATTAGTATGAATTTTATGAGCTAAATAAAAAAATTATACTTCACCCGCGTAAAGGGATACACCCACCGCGGAATGTGAGCATCCTGGGTTCTGGCAGGGCACCGTGTAAACTGGAAACGCGTAAAGTGGGTTGACTGTTTATTAAAGTAAATCAGTATCTTACAAGAATCCCAGCTATGTTAATTATTTTCTCCTAAGTCAATCACTGGCATTTTAAAATGAGAGAAGCTTAGTAGGACTGTTAAATAAACACACAGAGACTTTTCGCCTCAAACTTATCACCTCAACCCCCCCACCAACCCTTCGCTGGGTGGCGTAGCTGGCTACGTCCCCCCCCCCAACCAGGCTTTTAGGCTTAGTTTTTTTCTTATATAATATCTCAGACTAAAGTTAGGAGATTATAATTTGCATTGTTGGAATCCTTGCAAGACAGCCAATAATTTGAATATAAATGTCATATATTTTGCTCAAGAGATAAAAAATTTTGTACATTAGTGTACAGTACTGTAGTACATTTTATAAAAAAGTTTATCAACTGTATTTTTGGGTAGATTTACATAGATTTCGTAGTGCAAAGCTGGAGTGCACATGTACTAATTTGATTACGGTACTAAAATTGTTTTGTCTAGTGCAAATTATAGCATGTTTATATTCAAATTAATCAGTATGTTACAAGAATCCCAGCTAGGTTAATTATATTCACCCAGGTCATTTCACTGGCTTTTTATAAGAGAGAAGCTTAGTCACTTAAGAACTGATAAATATACACGCGTTAGACCTGGGCCTGTGCCAACTGTCAAACGTACTACCTCCCCTCCCCCCACGCCACCTCGCTCGCTCTCCCCCATCTGCTCGGCGTTGCTGGAATCCTTGTAAAACAGTGAATAATTTTTATATAAACTTCATGTATTTTGCACAAGAGATAAAAATTAATCATCTGTATCACATGACAGTTGTGATTTAACAGTAAAAGTGTGTATGTACATATATAGTATTCCACATACACATAAGTATAAATATAAAGTTTATGTGATGATCGGACAACGTCCATTTCGGTTAACGTCACGTTTCCAAGAACGTATCTAGGACGTTAACCGGTGCATGACTGTATATATATACGTAAATTGTAATTCACATAACGTATATCTCGGCCTATAAGACGGAATTTGAACCTTAAAAAAATCAGTCCAAAATTAGGGGTCGTCTTAAGCACCAGGTATAAAATTCTTACCTGTTAAATATTGTGGTTTAGCGTGTCAAGAGTGGTGATGGAGAACATCGTAAACCACTCACAAGGTCCTACCACTAATTATTTTATACTGAAACTTATGTTCTGGAAGCTGGATTAAAAATATGATTACCGGTACTGTATATTAAAATAATAAAAGTGTATTATAAACCTGTCTAACATACCGTCAAAGAACACTATACCCCGGTAATAAACACAGCTATCATCACGTACCCCCGCCATTTGGTAGTGACGAGACAAGAAAGAGAAAGTGACCAGCTGTAAGAGGGGTGAGGTAGGGCTATTTTTAGCCATCTTTGTGTTCGATGTGGTCAGTAATGCATATCTGTATACTTACTGATCATAATACAGTGACCCCTCCGTTAACGAACTCAATCCGTTCCAGAAGGTCGTTCGTTAACCGAAAAGTTCGTTAACTGAAACCATTGTTTCAATGGGTTTTTGGGTAATTGGTTCCAGCTCACCGAAAATTTCCTAACTTCAACAAAAATGGCAGAAAAATTTACTTACTTTGAGGTGTGTATGTAGAAGGCTCCTGGATGATGATGATGATGTGCATTTGAAGTGGGAGGTGGAGGAGGAGAAGGGAGAAGAGAAGGAAGTGTAGGTGGAGGAGAAGCATTTTACTGCTTCTTGGAAGGTGAGTCACCTTCCATGAAAATGTCAGGAACCTCTGGACTGACAGATTCTCCACCATGAACATCCTCTCTCCTTCTTGAAGTGGAAGGCTGAGGGCTAGCATCTTGTTCCCTCTGCTTTTTACTGAAGAAAGTGTCAATTGTGGTCTGTGGGGCACCTGTCCTCCTCACCATTAACTTGTGTTTAAAGGAGACCACTGAGTCCTCAACATGACACAAAGTTAGTTCAGTTTTTTCCACTTCTGGGTGCTTTGAAGCCAGTTCCCTGAACTTCTCCCAGTAGTAAATCACATCTTTCAACTGTTTAGCTGACATATGGTCATCACTTTCAATTTCCTCCTCACCACTGTCAGCCTCTACCCGTAACATCTCATCCAGTTGCTTCAAGTCATCAGGAGTAAGTTCCTCCTCATGAGACATCACAAGCTCTTCCACATCCTTCTCCACTTCAAGGCCCAATGACTGACCAATGGACACAATCTCCTGGTCCAACTCTGTTTCTTCCTCAAATCCCTCAAAATCATGGACTACTGATGGCCACAGTGCTTTCCATGAAGAATTGAGGGTTCTATTGGATACTTCTTGCCATGATGACACAATCAATTTTACAGCCTCCAGGACGTTGAATTGTGTCTTCCAGAACTGTTTCAGTGTTAGTTCAGGATCAGTGGAAGTTGCCTGATGACACCTAAACATTTTCTTCATGTACAACTTCTTGAAGTTGCTGATTACATTCTGGTCCATTGGCTGTATGAGTGATGTAGTGTTTGGAGGCAAAAACAACACTTTCACAAAGTCAAATTGATACTCCAAATTGCTGGCAAGGTCAGGGTCATGACCAGGAGCATTATCCATGAGGAGAAGAGCCTTTAAAGGAAGTTTATTGGTGGTTAGGTAGCTCTTGACAGAGGGGCAAAACACATCAACAGCCCATTCATTAAAGAACTGTCTTGTCACCCATGCCTTACGGTTGGACTTCCAATAAACCCCAAGCTTTGTTCTTACCACTTTCTGTTGCTTGAACACCCTGGGGTTTTCAGAGTGGTAGACAAGCATAGGCTTCAGTCGGGAATCCCCTGAAGCATTGGCACCAAGCAATAGAGTGAGACGGTCTTTCATGGGTTTATGCCCAGGTAAAGAGGCTTCATCTTTGGTGATGAATGTTCTTTTGGGCATCTTTTTCCAGAACAGCCCAGTTTCGTCCACATTGAACACTTGCTGTGGAAGATAATTTTTTTCTTCCATCAGTTTTTTAAATTCAACTAAAAACTTTGCTGCCCCTTCTTTATCAGCACTAGCAGCTTCACCATGCCTAACAACACTTAAAATGTCACTTTTTTTCTTAAAATTTTCGAACCAGCCTTTGCTAGCCCGAAAATCTTCAAATTCTGTTCCTGAAGAACCAGGTTGATCTGCCTTTAAATGTTCATAAATCTCCCTGGCTCTTTCACAAATGAAATCACCAGAAACTGAATCAACTTTCATCTGTTTTTCCCCAATCCAGATGATAAGTAACCTCTCAGTTTCTACGATTAGGGATCTACTTTTAAACACTCTTGTAGATTTGTCTCTCACGTTCACTTCCTTAAATTTGTGTTTTTGTGCAAGAATTGTCGACACAGTTGATGCCGACATGCCATATTCTTTGCATAGCGCATTTGATTTAATGCCGTGTTCATTTTTTTTTATTATTTCCTGCTTTATTTGGATTGAAATTGCTTTTCTTGATCTCTTAGGCCCCATGCTGGATTCAAACAATGGCAACACATATTTTTCAAAGTTAAACTAGCTGTAAATAAAGAATATTTTCTTTAAAATAACACTGCACTGCACTATATATTGTCAATATGTAAAATAATTTTCAAAATGACCAATAATTTGCTTGGAAACACAGAAAAAAAGCGTTTAGTTGAAGAGAGTCTCAAGCAAGATGTTACCTCCAGTGAAAACAGAGAGAGACTAACGCATGTTTGCTGTGTTAAGAGGCTGGATGCCGCGCATTAAACTAGTCACTTTACCTTCAATTATGTTCAATAATTGTTAAAATGACTAAAAAATTGAATATTAAACTTTTAAGATTATTGAATAGTATAAACTTCTTGATATTTACTAAAATAGTAAGGAATTTAAGCCTTAGAACCGATTAATGTATTGGCGGACTGATACTAAAACTGGTTGCCCGGTCAGTGCAAGCGAAAACATGTTGAGGTCGGTTCGTAAGAACTTCGTTAACCGAATTTTTTTTCGTTAACCGAATTGAAGATCCTTATGGAAGGCAGTTCGTTAATCGAAATTACGTTAACCGAGGTGTTCGTTAAACGAGGGGTCACTGTACTTATCTCCTATAAGTAATTAACTTAAAAGTTATTTTTTTCAAAGAATATTCTGTAAATGACTGTGTTAATTCTTGAAACTATCAACAGTGGTAAATTTTGGATGAGAATGAAGACGAAGTCAGGTCATCTGATTCGGAGTTTGATCCTTAATGATCACCATAAATGTATCAGGTCAACTCCGCCTACCAGGTATAATGGTAGCCTCCCTTTGACGCGAAACAAGTTTATAAATAAAAGAAAATACTTGCAGTGTGTTTAATATATTACAGTACAGTTGAGTCTGGATTTACGCGATTGTGGTTTACGCGTTTGTCATCTACGCGGTGCCTTGCCAGAACTGAAATGCTTGATTTACGCAGCAAATTTGGTCATTTATGCGGAAGCGGTGCGAGCAGGGTGCGCACAAGGTCGCCCAGTCATCAAAACATTACCGAGTTCTTCACCCGCCACCCACCACAGCCGGCCCAAGTCAGTGTTAGTGAGAATATGGACTTATATGGACTTTGAGGGGTTTGACAAAGAGGCCCTGCATGCCTCTGTGGTGGATAGTGATACAATTGATACAAGTGATACAGGTGAGGGCCAATAATCTGCCCTCTGCCTCGGAACCAACCCCCCATCCCCGTGTGCCCAGCCATCTTTTCTACTAATGTAAGTGTTAAAGAACCTAATATTACTGATATTTCTCTTAATTATTAATTGTGTGTGCATACCATCATAAAATTAAGATGTTATTTAGACTACAAGGTATGTATTGTGTCGGAAAAAGTGGAGTTCAGGGGTCAGCCCAGTCTCTATTTCAATTAATCCCATATGTTCTGTTATTTCATTTATGCGTTTCTCGTTTTACGCGGTACTCCGCAGGTTCAATTGACCGCGTAAATGAAGACCCAATTGTATATTATAAATAAATAAATAAACAAATAAATCAGTAAATCCATTTCAAGTACAGTGAACCCTCACTTTATGCGGTTAATTCAACCCATGGTGGCCCGCTTAAAGCGAGAAATGCGTAAAGTGAACAACATAACATATGGGATTAATTGAAATAGAGATCGGGCCGACCCCCAAACTCCACTTTTTCAGACACAATACCTACGTTGCAGTAAAAATAACTTCTAAATTTTATGATGGTATGTACACACAATTAATAATTTGGAGAAATGTCAATAATATTAGGTTTTTTAACACTTACATTAGTAGAAAAGATGGCTGGGCACACGGGATGGGGGGTTGGTTCCGAGGCAGAGGGCAGATTATTGGCCCTCACCTGTATCACTTGTATCAATTGTATCACTATCCACCACAGAGGCTTGCAGGGCCTCTTTGTCAAACCCCTCAAAGTCCATATAAGTCCATATCCTCACTATAATTATCACTATCACTGACTTGGGCCGGCTGTCGTGGGTGGCGGGTGAAGAACTCGGTAATGTTTTGATGACTGGGCGACCTTGTGCGCACCCTGCTCGCGCCGCTCTCCCGCGTAAAGGGGTACACGCACCTCGGAATGTGAGCATTCCGGTTTCGGCAGGGTACCGCGTAAACGTGGAATGTGGGACCGCGTAAAGCGAGGGTTGACTGTAAATGGAAAAATTTTACTCGACACCGACATTAGTTCCAGTTAAATAACAGACGCTTAAGTGACGTCACTTGTGTTTACACTACACCAGCCAGTAACATTTGATGAGATTACTTGAAGTGAATTGGCCTTATTTAAAAAAAACCAAGGATGTGTAAACAGCACTGGTTAATGGGATGGTTGGTAAAGTGTCACATTTGGGGTACCCGTCTTATACAGCGAATTGAGCTCAAACCCTACTTTTTAAATGGAAATTTTTGGGGTCGTCTTATACACCCCGTCACCTTGTAGGCCGAGATATACGGTATTATTCATATTATGCTACAGCGCCCACAAAACATGAGAAACGTTTGGGTCCCCCAGTAGAGATGTCCGTTCTCTATGCACTTCAGGATGTCCTAGTCCTCCGTTTTCTTTTTGTGTACTCGCTCAGGGACTCGAGTATTTCTGTATGTAACACAGGATGATAAGGGAATTTGAAATTATGAGTGAATGAATTTATTATACAGTGATCAATTAACATAGTATTGATGTGTTTAAGTAGTATTTAGGCGCCTTCAGCCTAGTAATGTTACGACATTCGTATCACTCACTGTAAACCACGCATTCCATTCATACAGAGAGAGAGAGGCCAAGCGCTCTGTTTACATCACACACATAAATATTACATAAATTATTTCTGCAATTCTTCACAAACAAAACATAAATCAATTGAACATGTGATGTCGAATGTGAACTGTAAACACTGTGTGTGATGTAAAGAGAGCGCTGGTGTAAAACGCTACGTAATTTGATTTTCTCTTTTATTTAAAATTTTACAATTTACATATACTGTACAGGTATACTGTATGCATAAATATTACATACATTATTTCTGTAATTGTTCACAAACAAAACACATAACTCAATTGAACATGTGATATCGAACATGAACTGTAAACACTGCATAACCCCGGGCCAAGCCACAACAACCGTTCGAGTGGAATCGCGTCAGAGGAAACGCATTCGCGTTTTACAAATATTGTTCCTCCATTCATCAATCGCGTTAGAGCCAATTCGCGTTGTCAAAACACGCATTATAGCAGAATTCACTGTAGTGAACAACATCTTTCAAATCTGAAGTAGACATATGGTCATCACTTTCCCTTTCCTCCTCACCACTGTCAGCCTCTAACATCTCATCCAGTTGTTGCAAGTCATTAGGAGTTAGTTCCTGCTCATGAGACATCACAAGCTCTTCCACATCAACCTCCTCCACTTCGAGGCCCAATGACTGACCAATGGACACAATCTCCTCGTCCAACTCTGCTTCGTCCTGAAATCCCTCAAAATACTGCTGATGGCCACAGTGCTTTCCATGCAGAATTGAGGGATCTAATGGAGACTTCTCGCCATGAGGACACAATCAATTTTACAGCCTCCAGGATGTTAAATTGTGTCTTCCAGAACTGTGCCAGTGTTAGTTCAGGATCAGTGGAAGTTGCCTGATGACACCTGAACATTTTCTTCCTGTACAACTTCTTGAAGTTGCTGATCACATTCTGGTCCATTGGCTGTATGATTGATGTAGTGTTGGGAGGCAAAAACAACACTTTGACAAAGTCAAATTGAGCCTCCAAAGTGCTGGCAAGTTCAGGGTCATGACCAGGGGCATTATCCAGAAGTAGATGAGCCTTTTAAGGAAGTTTATTGGTGGTTAGGTAACTTCACAGAAGGCAAAACCCCTCAACTGCCCATTCATTAAAGAGCTGTCTCATTACCCATGCCTTACGGTTGGACTTCAAATAAACTCCAAGTTGTCCTCTTACCACCTTTTGTTGCTTGAACACCCTGGGGTTCTCAGAGTGGTATACAAGCATCGGCTTCAGTCGGAAATCCCCTGAAACATTGGCACCAAGCAATAGAGTGAGACGGTCCTTCATGGGTTTATGCCCAGGAAAAGAGGCTTCATCTCTGGTGATGAATGTCCTTTAGGGCATTTTCTTCCAGAACAGCCCAGTTTCGTCCACATTGAACACTTGCTGTGGAAGATAATTTTCTTCATCCACCAGTTCCTTGAACTCCACTACAAATTTTGCTGCTCCTTCTTTATCTGCACTGGCAGCTTCACCATGCCTAACAACACTATAAATGTCACTTCTTTTCTTAAATTTTTCAAACCAGCCCTTGCTTGCCCAAAAATCTTCGAACTCTGTGCCAGAAGAACCAGGTTGATCTTCCTTTAAATGTTCGTAAATCTCCCTGGCTCTTTCACAAATAAATTCTGTAGAAACTGAATCACCTTTCATTTGTTTTCCCTGATCCAAATGAGAAGTAACCTCTCTGTTTCTGCTAGTTTCCTGTACTTCAATTATGTTCAATAATTGTTAAAATGACTAAAAATATTAATATAGAACTTAAAATTATTGAATAGTACAACCTTCTTGATATTTACTCAAATGGTAACGAATTTATGCCCTAGAACCGATTATTGTACTGTATTGGCGGACTAATACTGCAGCTGGTGAGCAAGCGAAAACATTTTGGGAAAAATTCGTTAGGAATTTTTAACCGAATTTTTTTCGTTAAGTGAAGTGAAGATTCTTATGGAAGGTAATTCGTTAACCGAAATTTCGTTAACCGAGGCATTCGTTAACCGAGGGACCACCGTACAGTTTTGCAAACATTTACTATTTATGCTGCAATGTAATGGGCTGCAAAGTTTACATTATTATTATTATTATTATTATAACAAATATTTGCAAGCTCAACCGCTCCGCTGGACCCAGGGCCCCCGGACCGGGCTCCTCGGGCACCGTTTTTAATGCGACCCTGACTGAGTCATCAGTATACAACTCCCAGAGCAGACCAGTCCACAAGTGAAGAATATTGGGAGAGGCTGTGAGACATGACCTTAGAGTTAAGAACCTGATGAAATAGATTGCAAGAGTCAATGTGGTATGGAGTGCTGCCATCAGGTAATGGCGGCTAACGGTGGAAGCGAGGAAAACGACGGAAGTGAGGAAGATGATGGTGCCTGTAGTGTGTGAGCATGACCTGGGGTAGTGGCTTATATGTAAAGTATGAGGAAGTTTCTGTTTGATGCAGTACAGCTGTACAGTGTTTGGGGCTGTCTTTCACCCAGGTATTGACTGTGGCATTCATTATTTTCTGTGTGTATATAAATTAATGATGATTAATGGTTTTGGGCAGGTTTATTGGAAGGTGAGAAGCGTCTGCTGGAGGAAGGTTACTTGATGGGCACACTGTGTTGCTTGTGCTGCACCTCAACCCTGGCTGCCGGCATTAACTTACCTGCCCGGAGAGTAAGTAACTATTCCTTGTGGCTTGAAGACTCTAGTATAAGATAATGGTTATAATACATTATTATTAAACAACATCTTCCCTTGAAGAGGGTCGTCGTGTTTCAACCCAAGTCTTAAACTAAATGAGTCCTGAGGGACACCGCAGTACAGTACTTAACGGGATGGTGTGGCAATAAAATTAACAAATTCCAATAAAATTAATTTATAATATTGGAATTAGTTAATTTTACCGCTACACCATCCCGTTAACTAATGGACTGCGGTGTCTCTCAGGACTCAGTTTAAAACTCGGGTTGAAACACGACGATCCTCTGCAAGGGAAGATGTTGTTTAATAATAAGGGGAATAATCTCTTTATCGTGTTTGTATTGTCAATCATGTAACAGTTATACAGTACAGTACAGTATATATGTAATGAAGAGTTATTTTTATGTTTTGCACCATTGTTTTGTTACATGTAACTTTTGTATTATTAAATCTCCTTACAACAACCTCACTCTCTGACATATAACACCACCCAACAGTGTAACACCACCCAACAGTGTAGCACCACCCGACAGTGTAGCACCACCCGACAGTGTAGCACCACCCGACAGTGTAGCACCACCCGACAGTGTAACACCACCCGACAGTGTAACACCACCCAACAGTGTAACACCACCCAACAGTGTAACACCACCCAACAGTGTAACACCACCCAACAGTGTAACACCACCCAACAGTGTAACACCACCCAACAGTGTAACACCACCCAACAGTGTAACACCACCCGACAGTGTAACACCACCCGACAGTGTAACACCACCCAACAGTGTAACACCACCCGACAGTGTAACACCACCCGACAGTGTAACACCACCCAACAGTGTAACACCACCCAACAGTGTAACACCACCCAGCAGTGTAACACCACCCAGCAGTGTAACACCACCCAACAGTGTAACACCACCCAGCAGTGTAACATCACCCAGCAGTGTAACACCACCCAGCAGTGTAACACCACCCAACAGTGTAACACCACCCAACAGTGTAACACCACCCAGCAGTGTAACACCACCCAGCAGTGTAACACCACCCAGCAGTATAACACCACCCAGCAGTATAACACCACCCAGCAGTATAACACCACCCAACAGTGTAACACCACCTTGCAGTATAACACCACCCAACAATATAACACCACCTTGCAGTATAACACCACCCAACAGTGTAACACCACCCAGTAGTGTAACACCACCCAGCAGTATAACACCATCCAACAGTATACCACCACCCAAAAGTATAACACCACCCTGCAGTATAACACCACCCAACAGTATAACACCACCCAGCAGTGTAACACCACCCAGCAGTATAACACCATCCAACAGTATACCACCACCCAACAGTATAAAACCACCCAGCAGTATAACACCACCCAACAGTGTAACACCACCTTGCAGTATAGCACCACCTTGCAGTATAACACCACCCAACAGTATAACACCACCCAGCAGTATAACACCACCCAACAGTATACCACCACCCAACAGTATAACACCACCCTGCAGTATAACACCACCCAGCAGTATAACACCACCCAGCATTATAACACCACCCAGCAGTATACCACCACCCAACTGTATAACACCACCTAACAGTATAACACCACCCAGCAGTATAACACCACCCAACAGTGTAACACCACCCAGCATTATAACACCACCCAGCAGTATGCCACCACCCAACTGTATAACACCACCTAACAGTATAACACCACCCAACAGTGTAACACCACCCAGCAGTATAACACCACCTTGCAGTATAACACCACCCAACAGTATAACACCACCTTGCAGTATAACACCACCCAACAGTATAACACCACCCAGCAGTATAACACCACCCAACAGTATACCACCACCCAACAGTGTAACACCACCCAACAGTGTAACACCACCCAGCAGCATAACACCACCCAGCAGCATAACACCACCCAGCAGTGTAACACCAACAGGCAGTACTATAGGGGAAAGACTCACCTGTACAGTACTATAGGGGGAAGACTCACCTGTACAGTACTATAGAGGGAAGACTCACCTGTACAGTACTATAGAGGAAGACTCGCCTGTACAGTACTATAGAGGGAAGACTCGCCTGTACAGTACTATAGAGGGAAGACTCGCCTGTACAGTACTATAGAGGGAAGACTCACCTGTACAGTACTATAGAGGGAAGACTCGCCTGTACAGTACTATAGAGGGAAGACTCACCTGTACAGTACTATAGAGGGAAGACTCACCTGTACAGTACTATAGGGGGAAGACTCACCTGTACAGTACTATAGAGGAAGACTCACCTGTACAGTACTATAGAGAGAAGGCTCACCTGTACAGTACTATAGAGGGAAGACTCACCTGTACAGTACTATAGGGGGAAGACTCGCCTGTGCAGTACTATAGGGGGAAGACTCCCCTGTACAGTACTATAGGGAGAAGACTCACCTGTACAGTACTATAGGGAGAAGACTCACCTGTACAGTACTATAGGGAGAAGACTCATCTGTACAGTACTATAGGGAGAAGACTCATCTGTACAGTACTATAGGGAGAAGACTCGCCTGTACAGTATTATAGGGAGAAGACTCACCTGTACAGTACTATAGGGAGAAGACTCACCTGTACAGTACTATAGGGAGAAGACTCACCTGTACAGTACTATAGGGAGAAGACTCACCTGTACAGTACTATAGGGAGAAGACTCACCTGTACAGTACTATAGGGAGAAGACTCACCTGTACAGTACTATAGGGAGAAGACTCATCTGTACAGTACTATGGGGAGAAGACTCACCTGTACAGTACTATAGGGAGAAGACTCACCTGTACAGTACTATAGGGGGAAGACTCGCCTGTGCAGTACTATAGGGGGAAGACTCCCCTGTACAGTACTATAGGGAGAAGACTCACTTGTACAGTACTATAGGGAGAAGACTCACCTGTACAGTACTATAGGGAGAAGACTCACCTGTACAGTACTATAGGGAGAAGACTCATCTGTACAGTACTATAGGGAGAAGACTCACCTGTACAGTACTATAGGGAGAAGACTCACCTGTACAGTACTATAGGGAGAAGACTCACCTGTACAGTACTATAGGGAGAAGACTCACCTGTACAGTACTATAGGGAGAAGACTCATCTGTACAGTACTATAGGGAGAAGACTCATCTGTACAGTACTATAGGGAGAAGACTCACCTGTACAGTACTATAGAGGGTAGAGGTTGTCATGTTACATATACGTATACTATATGCCAGTTAAAAACGTGTCCCTAACAGGTTATAATTCGGTCACCTTACACGGGGAAGGTCTTGTTGACAAGATCCAGGTATAAGCAGATGGTTGGGCGGGCTGGTCGTGCTGGTCTCGACACATCGGGTGAGAGCATTCTGATACTGCAGCATCAGGATCTTATGCAGGTGTGGAAGTTGAGTGTTTTTTATTTTAGATTAACTGTTAATATATGTTGAAGCTCAAGAATCTGGTAACCATGGGACTAGCTCTGAGCCCGATACAGTACTGTATAGTCAATTACCATTCTGTAGGAGGTTGTAAATTAAGTTTGTGTTTGTGTGCAACCACACACAGGGTGGTAAAATGCATCTAGATTGGCTCCATTGTGTTAGTGTTAAGGTGCAAGCACTACTTGCTCTGTCTCGCTTTCAGCTAGCACTGCTGGCTAGCCCTCATGGCAAACAGGGAAGCAACTTGCATAAGTCTTCCCCTGCCAGTACACAGCCTCTTCACCATCAAGACTCCTGCTGTGCCTCCTCGTGGCAACACACGGTAACTGGGTGTCTCGTAGCCCTAGTCTAGATCTCTAGATCAGCAGGGGATCTCGGAGTAGCAGTGGGCCCCAGAAGGACGGCGCATAGGCTCACTGGCATGTGGACACGTCCTGGCGCCTACCAACTACAACCCCTCTGCCTTGCGGATTAACCTTGGCAGGTATAAGGCTACGAGAGTAAACCCTGGCTGAAAAATCTGCGGTGGAGCCTCGCATCAGGCAGACATGCTTACAGAGCTCCAACAAGACCCCAGTGGTGGTATAGGTGGAAGAGGTGACCACCACGGGAACCCAACGACTACACCGGCGAACGAAGGCAATGCCTAATGGACAGGCTAGTAAGGCGAAACCCAACAAACAGGGCCATTGGCAGTCTATTGTGACTCCCTCTCCCCAGTCATTGTAACAGTTGCACCACTGGATCAGGAAAAGGGAGAGCCAAGATGTGTGGTTGCAGCCTGCGCTCCTGACTCACCATATATATCAACTCACACACAGCCATTGTCCAGTTCATCATACCTCTCATCATCATCAAAACCCCTGTACCCCCAAAAGTCTTATGACGACGGACAAGTGGCGACGGGGACAGGCAAAAATGACTGCCGGCAGTCTCTCGTCACCACTCTGCACATTGGCGACACGGATAAGATGGTCGTTTATGCACTAGGATCTAGACAGCAGTGCAATCTGGTCCTGTCTGTGCCACTGAGCAGCCCTTTCGGGGAGCCACTCTGCTCACCCCACATGGGGAGGGGGCTAGAAAAGATGCCCTAAACAGCTTGCCTAAAAACCCATCCTGACTGGACAACAGCACCCAGTAAGGTCATCCTTATGCGGTCGAAAAGACAACCAAAATCACAGATCCAAACAAAAACAAACCATACAACCTCTTATGGTCGCTGCATGGAATGTCAGGACCCTTCTGTATACTGGCACAGATGATCGTCCTGAAAGAAGAACTGCCCCTGTGGCAAAAATCTGGCTAGGTATACCATATACATAGCAGCCAACAGTGAGACCCGGCTCCCAGATGAGGGCCAACTCACAGAACGGGGGTCTGGCTACACCTTTTTCTGGAAGGGTAAGCCTGCTGCAGAGAGAAACTGCATTTATGGAGTTGGCTTTGCCATCCTCCAATGCATCCTACACAGGCTAACTGAAATGCCTATTGGGATCAACAAGCACCTTATGACTCTTCGAGTCCCACTGAATCACTCACGTCATGCCTTCTTCATCAGTGTATACCCCCCCCCAACACTGGATGCAGAGACATCAAGGAAGCCTTTTACACCAACCTTGACAGAGTGCTAACCTCTTTCCCCAGAGAAGACTTCAATGCCAGAGTTGGCAGGGAACCATTGGGAGAAATGGACTAGACAAGTGTAATCCCAACAACCTACAGTACTCCTACTCAGCAAATGTGCTGCACACAACCTCACTATCACCAATACCTTGTTTAGGCAGGCCGAGAAGTTCATGGGGTCATGGCAACACCCACGATCCAGACACTGGCAACTCATTGACTACATCATTGTCAGAGAAAGAGATCGCCATGTGTGGTTCAGACCACTGTGACACTGATCATCAATTTTTCAGATCAAGCTCTCACTTCACGTTGCCCCAAAACGGCGAAGGCAGCAAGCCTTCAAAAGAGGTTTTAATACTAAGCGCCTGGAGGATCCAGCGGTAGCACATGCTTTCAGAGAGCAGCTTGAACGTGGGCTTATAAACAACCCAACAGCAAACAACGTGAATCCCAGTGCCGAGTGGGATACTCTTAATACTGTTATGACAAAAACCTGCAGAGACCCTCGGCCAGTTCAAAAGAATACACCAGGACTGGTTTGATGAAAATGACCTGGCAATCAAATTATTCATCGATGATAAACCTGCTGCTTTTACTGACTGGCAGAACAACCCTCAGTCTCGGATCAAAGCTGATACCTTCCACAAGAAGAAAGCAACAGCCCAGCAGGAACTTCACAATCTAAAGAATGACTGACTTAAAAATAAAGCATGTCAAGCACAAAATCTTGCAGATGGGAGAATTTTTCATTTCCACTAAAACATTTTATGGGCCAGTCACTCGTGGCACAGCCCCCCTTTACTCATCTGACGGTAACCTCATAATTAAAGATGATGAAGGCCTCCTTCAGCGCTGGAAAGTGCTCTACCATTCATTGCTGAACCGAAACACCGATGTGGATGTCTTGACTACCCAGCAAGTCTCTCAGCATCCAGAGCTGACCCACCTCAGCTATCCTCCATCCCTGGATGAGGTAGCTACTGCCATCAAACAGATGAAAAATAACAAAGCCTCAGGGCCTGATGGAATCCCAGCCGAGGTATATAAAGCAGGAGGACCTCTGCTTACCAGCCGTCTCCACTCTCTCCTGGAGAATGTATGGGGGAAAAAGAGGAAATCCCCCAAGCTCTTAAAGACGCCTCCATCGTCAATATTTATAAGAACAAGGAGGATTGGTCAGACTGTGGCAACTACCGTGGGATCTCACTGCTGTCCGTAGCTGGCAAGATTATTGCCCAAGTCTTCCTCAACAGACTTCTTCCTGAGGCAAAAAACTTCCTTGCAGAATTTCTATGTAGTTTTAGACCAACACATGACACCACTGACATGATCTTTGCTGCCTGCCAGATACCTGTACAGAAAAAGTGCAGAGAACAGGGTCATGACCTGTACATGGCTCGGTCAACAGGGAAGCCCTCTGGTGGACCTTCAGCCATTTTGGCTGCCCGCCACAATTCATCGCCATTGTGAGGCAACTCCACCATGGCATAAACGGCAGTGCCCTGCACAATGGCACCCAATGAGAGTCTACCCCATCCAAATGGGTTAAACAAGGGTGTGTACTGGCACCAACTCTCTTTTCCATCTTTTTGACTGCCTTCCTTACTCGTGCCAGTGCCAATTTAACTGCCGGGGTAAAAGTCGAGTGCATATAGTCTTCATTTATGCGGCCAATTGAACCCGTGGAGGTCCGCGTTAAACGAGAAACGCGTAAACGCAATAACAGAACATATGGGATTAATTGAAATAGAGACTGGGCCAACCCCCAAACTCCACTTTTTCTGACACAATACGTACGTTGTAGTAAAAATAGTATCTTAATTTTATGATGGTATGCACACACACACATAATATAGAAGAGAAAAATATATTGTACCAGGTAAAAGAAAAATCAAGGTTTAACACTTACTTTAGTAGAAGAGATGGGTCGGCATACGGGGATGGGGGCTGGTTCCGAGGCAGAGGGCAGATTAGTGGCCCTCAGGTGAATCACTATGACTATCCACCACAGATGTCAGGGCCTCCCTGACAAACCCCTCAAAGTCACCATCACTGTCACTATCACTTGACTTGGGTTGGCTGTTGTGGGTTGCGGGTGAAGAAGTCGGTGATGTTACGCTGACGGCTAGCGTTGATGTGGTCGTGATACATCTTGATATACGGCTCCTTAGTTTGATCTTGATGGTTATTGGAGACTTCATATCGGTGATTGAGAGGGTCTTTGGAAAGGGTGAGCTTGAGTTTCTCGGCAAACTCGATGGCATCCTTTATATCACCATGTGTTAACTTCTGTTCTCTTGCTGCGGCACCACCTGCCTCCTCACTGACTTCATCGTCCAAAAAAAATCGTCGTCAGTCGCCTCAGGATCCCTGATTACCTCCATGTTGTCGTCGTTGGTGGTCTCGGAGAAGCCTGCAGCTGTAACACTCTGTGCAGCTTCTCTTGCAAGGTCCACTGCCACTGCAACAGACTGAGCCTCTCCAGCCACAGGTTGCCTCTGCCTCCCACCTGGGATACCCTGCAACACATGCCACCACGCTTGACGAATCGTTGCCACAGACAGCTGCCCCCATGCCTCCACCAAGAAATCAACAGCTTTCATGACGTTAAACATTTTCCAAAACTGTTTAACTCGCACTTCATGTTCCGCCAACTCTTCTTCTGGATCCTCGCTCTCGCAATCTGTGCCACTCAGAAGGTTACGCAACTCATCCTTGGTGTTTGTGTAGTTGTTCAGGAGCTTAAACTTTTTTGCGGAGAATGCAGCCTTAACGTTGCATATCAACTCCTGGTCCATGGGCTGGATTAACGACGCAGTGTTGGGAGGAAGGAAGACCACTTTTACACTGGGGTGATGATCCAACAGTAGGGGCGAGTGTCCTGGTACGTTGTCAAGGAGCAACAAAATGTTAAATGGAACATTATGTTCGTAGAATTTTTTAACGCCGGGAACGAAACAGTCGTCAAACCAGGAGAGGGACAGACCAGTGAACATCCACGCCGTACGTGCGGTTAGCCAGTGGACATTTAGCTTGGTCATGTCCATGTTCTTGTAGGCGTACGGCTTGTGGGCTGTGTGGATCACCGACAACTTGAGCTTACAGGTGCCGGAGGCACTGGTGGTAAACAGGACGGCGATGCGCTCCTTCTGCAACTTCCGGCCCCGACACTTGCTGGCAGACTTGACAATGAAGGTCTTGGAAGGTAATTTTTTTCCAAAACAGACCGGATTCATCCATGTTGAACACCTGGTCATTGGTGTACTGTCCTTCCTCCATAAAGTAACGTAAGAATGGAGGAAAATCCATGGTGGCAGCACGGTCAGCACTGGCTCCTTCACCAACAATGTTAATGTTGGTTATCTTTTTCCGTTTCTTAAATCCTTGCAGCCACCCAGAGGAAGAAGTGAAGGGCTCTGCAATTCCCATCTTGCGTGCCACTGATTTGTAGAGTTCACGGGCGTAGTCCTGCACTGCCCGCGTGTCGACTGCCATGTTACGTCATGCCTGACGAATCAAGTAGCTCACCAGTAAATTCTCAGTCTAGAGCAGCACCTTATTCTGATAATACTTCACCATTGAAGCACCTGCAGACTTTGTGATGCTCATGTGTTCTTTTATTTTGGCAACATCCTTCTTGATTGTATGAATCGTAGATTCGTTAACTCCATGCTGGCTCTCGAGATCAACTTGTCGGGTTCCCTTTTCTAAGTCCTGGGCGATTTTGTACTTTACTTTGTATCTAAGAGCGTGTCGTATCTTTTTGGGCTTGGGGCAGCTGGGTCCAGGTAATTCAAGGTTTTTCTGGGGTGGTGGGGGTCCAGCAGAAGCCATTGTTGAACAGATTAGCGGCCACAAGAGAGAACAGTATACGTGGAGGCTGAGAACAATGAAACTGGCCGGGCTAGGTCAGTGGCTTCTTCCTTCCCGTGGCTGGGCACGTCATATTACATTAGACCAATCACAGCTAGCGGCGGAGGGAGGTAAGGATGCGTGACCCAATCACAGTCCGATACGTCATATGACATCAGCGATAACCCAACAGCGACATATTGCGCACCCTCCCTGTGCCGCTTCCCGCGCATGGTCAAGAATGGACCACGTGAATCATAATTGGCGAGGCGTGTCTGGACCTCTCACCGCATAAATGACGCAATGAACCGCGTAATTAAAAATTTTCATTCTAGCAAGGTGCCGCGTAAATGACCAAACGCGTAAACCAAATCTGCGTAAATGCAGACTATACTGTACTGGGTGAAGGGTTTTTTCAACATAAGACGACTCCAGGCAAGAACAAAAGTGTCGGCAGCTTCCATTACTGAACGTCAGTATGCAGACGACCTCACCCTTGTTGCTACTGAATGCGACCTACAGGAGATCCTGAACACCTAAGCAGACGCGTATGCACACTTTGGCCTTGAGGTAAATGTACGTAAAACCCAGATTCTCTTTCAGCCTGCCCCTGGTTCAGACACACCTCCACCATCCATCCAGGTTAATGGTACTACCCTCTCTAATGTTACCCACTTTTGGTATCTCGGTTCCCACCTGTCCACCACCGCAGACATCGATGAAGAGATTCAGCATCGGATCAGATGTGCATCTCAAGTCTTTGGCAGATGCCAAAATCGTGTTTTCAGCTGTAGGGAGCTGAAATTATCTACAAAGCTGCACGTATATCGAGCAGTGGTCCTCCCCACCCTGCTGTATGGCAGTGAGACATCAGTCACGTATAGGAGGCACCTCAAGGCACTTGAAAACTTTTGCCGACGTAGTCTACGTTCCATCCTCTGAGTTCGCTGGGAAGACAAGAGAACAAATACAGGTGACCATAACTTGTATTGGTGAGCTACGGTACTAGTCATCATGTATTCTTGCTGACACCAACTCTAGGACTGGCCATGTTACCCGCATAGACGACAGTAGACTGGCAAAGCAGGTACTTTACAGTCACATAACGAATAGTAAACGTAACGCCGGCGGACAATTGAAAAGGTATAATGATAGTCTTAAGACAAACCTGAAAAAGTACAAAATCGCCTCCATCACCTGGGAGTTGATTACTCCACATCGTAACGTTTGGAGGAGCACCACACGAGAAGGTGTCAATTCTTTCGAGTTAGCCTGACTGCAAACTGAGGCAGACAATTGCCATCGCCAGAAAAATGCTGCCGCCGCCCCTCTTGCAGTAGATGGAGCTGTCCACATGTGCAACGAATGTGAACGACCCTGCAGGTCCCACATCGGCCTCTTTAGTCACCTCAAAAGTCACCAACCCAGGTGACATCCTTAATAACTCATATCATGGTATCATAGCTGGGTAATTGTCATACTCAATTCCAGGTGACAGCAAAGTAGTAGTAGTGTGGTACAGTAAGTCCTCACTTATCTTCTTGGTTTCGTTCCTGAAAACCGCAATGTTAAGCGGATCAATTTTCCCCATAAGAAATAGATAAAATACAGGTAGTCGTCGACTTACGACCTATGCGACTTACGTCTGTTCGACTTTACGACCTTCGGTACGACAGTTTTGGCCCCAGCCTCCTGGCGCTGCCGGGAGCTGGAGCCGCGCGCATCCCCGCGCTCAATTACAAACACGCTCGCTGGTACAGCACACTTCCCTCCGTGTCTGTTTGCCTTGTGCCTTTCTTTTGTCTTGGAAATTTTTCTTGAACCACCACTCCCCCAAGATGTCTACCAAGAGGAAACTGTCTTCATCTACTCCTCAACCTGCCACTAAGGGATTATCAGAAGGTTTATCTCTACTGAATAAACTTCTTGTCCATTTTGAAGGAATGGACCCAAACATCGAACGATTTGCAAGGATTGAGCGGATGGCACGCAATTCGTTTCGTCCGTATCAAGAAATTTACGAGGAGAAGAAGAAACGAACAATTCAGACAAAGCTCACCATGTTCATGAAAAAAACAACTCCTCCGGCTACCCCAAAGGCTGCCCCAGCTGACGACATCGACGATCCACAGCCAAGCACCAGCGGCCAATAAGATGTTTTTTGTATGTTTGTATGTGTTTGTATGTTTTGCAACTGAAATGTTTTATATGTTTTGCACCTGTATTTTTTTTTTTTTGTATGTTGTGTAAATAATAAACCAATTGTACTGTAGTATGCAGTGATTTACTTAAACCTGACGACCGTAACAATAATGAACAAAGAAAATGTTGATAAAATATGACTTAAAGATGATTATATTATCATTACACATTATAATATACGTAAGGTAATTATAACATAGGCCGACTTACGACCAGATCAACTTACGACCAGGCGGCCTATACATTTTGTATTGTACTCACTGATGGGCGGATAGTTCGTACTGTTGTGGGGGTTACTCCTTACACAACACTAATGTCCAGTGCAGGTTCACCTTTTTCAAAACGGTTTAAAACCTCCAGTTTCGTAGCAAGGCTAATGGTCTTAAGTTCCTTCTTTACAACACTAGCATCACTAGCACTTGATGGGCACTTGGAAGCCATTTCGAATGGTTACAGTACAGTATTTAGATAAAAAACACCTAAACACGCACGTACACTGTGGAAGCCTAACATAGACTGGGGACGCTGTTACGCTCCGCGAGAGAGCGTAGCGCACCAAGATGAGAGAGGGTGTTGTGCCATACAAAGTAATCTGTGACGACGTTATCATGAATCGGTTGGACGTTGTCTGAATCACGGGTATCTAAAGAGTAGCGACGTTATAACGAAACAACGTTGTCAGGGGCAATGTTAAACGAGGACTTACTGTATTTCTTATGTACCTGTATACCTGTACCTGAAGAGGTGCTCTTCCATTTATCAACAAGTCACTTTCCTGGGGCTTTTTCATAAGTTCAACTTTACTCCTGTACATCACAAATTTGTTGTAAAAGCATAAAAATAACTTGAATATTATCACACGTGTAAAGTAACGGCCTGTATGATAAGCTAAAAGGCTGAACAAACTCAACTCCCTGTACAGTACTTCTGCTCCCAGCATTCCATAAACCATACCACTTACCTTTCTTATATTATTTAACAATTGTGCTACTACAAGCCACATTAATTTGTATACTATTCAGATGAAAAAATAATTGAAGCTAAAACCAATAACGAAAAGCCAAATGAAAGCTTAACACAACCTCCATTTGCATAGACTGGCTGTGTGGCCTTAAGCTGACCATAGCAACACAGCACGGCTGGGGCGCTGCCTCTGCGGATCCTTTAGCATCAGCGCTCCCCCCTCCTGCTCCCCCACGCAGCCTCTTAACTTGTGTATACAAAATTTTTTTTATTCTCTTCTTGTTTTTGAACCGATGATATTTATTTATTTTACATTTGGTGCACATAATATATAAAGGATTGTGTGTGCATATAACTGAAAAATATCAATAACATAATTCACTGTTTGGCCTGGTAGTAGAGAGCTAATGGGGTGTGATTACATTGATTAGTCTAACATGGCAACAATGCCACCAGCGATGTTAAGGGTGACACCTAAATAAGTTGATGTGAATTTCAACAAACTGAATGGCAGGGGTGATTGGCGTGCCATCCAAACATTAGTGGCCAGCTGCTGAAACTACAAGATGCTACCGCTTAATGGTAGGTTTGCGCGGGTGTAGAATAAATTTTCGTTCACATTCCCATCCAACTGCACTGTTATTTAAGAGGTTTGCTGGGTAAAGGATTTGTTAAAAACAGTTGTGTTTTTGGTAGTTGCTCTATGTTAGAATGCTGGACATGGGAGCATCAACCTGTATTACAATTAATATAAGTTAGATTACTGTTAATATTAGGTACAGTATTTTTAGGTAATATGTTAGAACTAAAGAGATGACAGTGTACACACGGAAAAAAGTACCGCACGGGTTATGTGCGAAACAATATGACACCACGGACGAGGGATTGTGGAATATGAGTGCAATATGGTGGTAGCCTTGACTGAAGGTTAGGGTGTGTCAATTTAGGGGGTGAACTGGCTAAATTGAAAATCGAGTAATTTGGTAGCAATTTATTGTAGTCTTCAAGCATGCAAAACAATATTCTGGCATAAATTTTTTTTTATAATAAGTCCTACCTACATCAAATGGATTTTTAAATGTACATATTTGTGAATTTATAACATAACCAGCGTTTGCACACGTTACTGTTTCAAGTTTCAAATTATTATATTTTATTATCCGTAGTCTATTTGAAAGTAACCAATGCCTTCATACTCTCTTTGCTTTGGTTTCTTGTCATCAGTAGTCTGCTTGCTATTTGTGCTTTGATGTAACCTCGCCTCTCGTGGCTGTAAACATGGCCCGCTGCTTCTGTGACCATTTTCACACATCTCTCCACACTTTGAGTGTGGGAAGGCCACTTCGGCACCTGCATTGGAGTCTCTTTAAGGTTTCTCAATTCTTGGCTAGTTAGACTTGTTGTCAATGGTGGCTCTAAGACTTCCAAACTCAAGTCAACCAATTCTGACAATTTGGTGGCATTGACGTTTATTGGGGGAACTTTTCTTGAATGAAACGAACAGTCTCCCAACTGGTCGTCATCTATTAGCGTTCCTCTAATCTTTAGAATGACTTCTACAGCCTCGGTTCGGAGATTGGTACATTGACTGCAAATCATTGCTTGCAAAACTGCTTCTGATCGAGCATACCAAGCGGACCTTCTTGCCACAGGTAACACGATGTCCCTCACTACCTTCCTCTGTGTTCTTACTAGCTGCAATTGAAACAAAAGGTGATTGGGCCCATCCACCCACATAGGATTAAGTTTCACACTAAACCACTGGGGAAGATAAACTCCAATAATAAATTCAACAATTAACCTCAAATTCTTCAGCACTTTGCCCTTCAATTCGTGTTTGGAAATCCAAATCCTGCAGAAACGAAGAGCTGTAGTTAACCAACGGCTGTGACTGACAGGTCCAATCTCCAAGAGAGCCAATGACTGAGGCACTTCTCCTGATCTTATTGCTTGGGCAATACGATAAGCATAGGATTGATCTGTGCTGAGATCTTTGATGACTCCTTCAGACAACGCCGGAAGGGGAGGGCCAACTTCGACCTTTGGAAAGGTTGTATTTATTTCTAGTTGTGTTGCTTCATCCAGCATGATGCCAAGGGGACCTGACCACTTGTTGTTGCTCTTTGTAGGACCATCAAGTTCCTGGATGAGATGACGAAGAGGTAGCTCGCCTGTATGTAAATCGCATACAATCCAAACAAGTCTTCTTCCTAGTTTTTTCTCTTAAGTGCGTCATTACACCCCCCTGCCATCCGGTGTTCACTGCAGTTGAATCTCCACCAACAGCCTGCAGTGAACTGCCAAGTCTTCTCTCCTGAACCCAACATAAAATATGATCAGCAATGACCTCTGCATGTTTCTTCCCTTCTACTTCAGTTTCGGGAGCAAAGTGAAACAAAAACCGACCACCAGGCTCAGAACAGACAGAGTAGTGTTCTTCTTTGATGAGACCTGGAAACTTTCTGTTCACTCCCTCTACTTCTAGCAAAACTTTTGTGTCATCTATTCTTCCATCAAACAAAAGACAGGAGAGCCCTCCCTCGCTTAAATCTTTTTCATGCTGATCAGATATTTCCTTCATTATTTTTTCTTGTGCTCTTCTAATTTTATTATGATCTATCACCAAAGATACATCCTCTCGGCTGATGAGGCCTGCATCTATCCAAGCGGCAGTTGCAATTTCTGCAGCCTCACGAAGTCCAGCATGGTGGCGAATACTAGCTAAAGCAATGTTTGAAATATTTCTTGTGTTGTATTTCATTTTCTTTGGTAAAGGTTCAGATGGCTCTTTGGAACTATCATCTGATGTTGCTTCCTGTTCATCAGAAGAACTATCAAAGAAGTGATAAACATCTTGACACAGCTCTTCCTCTCTTTGGATGGCTTCTTCACTCTTCATTTTCTTCTTTTGTTCCCTCTCTCGGATTTGTTCTCTCTTCTTGGCATTAGCAATCTGCTTCTTTGTTTCTGAATAATCTATTGAACCCATTTGCATACTTCCTTGGCCTTCTGCCTTTGTCCTCTGTGCCTTTATAAATTCAAGCTCTAAAACAGGGATCTTCTTTTCACGAGGACAACCACAATCAATGTGGGAATTATTTTCTCTCTTACCTGAGTGAGAACAGTTGGATTCAGAACATAATTGTATGGAGCACTTGCAGGTCAAAATGTCAAACAGAGTATCAAGTGTGTGCAGAAATTCATTTTTCCTGGCCAAGTTTCCTTTACCAAGTGATGTTTCAACTGCTTTGTGCCATAATTTCGTTAGTTTTAGCTCAATAGTTCGACACTGATTAATCACAGGTGGTTTGAATAGTGCATTAGCTTTTGTCCATTGATGCAGAAGAGGGACTATCATGTCATTTATGAGTTCTTTATCTGTATAGTTCCTTCTGTCCTTTGCATTTTTTCTCGAAGGAGTAACCCTAATCTTAGCATGTCTCTCACTGTTGGAAGTTCTGATACAGGAAGCTCCTTCCCTTTACCAACTAGCAGGCTCAAGTGGGTTGACAACTGACTTCTTGTCTTCAATTTTGACATCTTCACACTATCTGACAAATAGAAAAATATTTCAATGTTTCATAATTCAATTGTTGTTTCAAAAAATATCAATTTGTTTATCAAAAATGCTGTAACAGAAATAACATAATAATTTCTTAGAACATAATGTTTTATACAATGATATAAGTAACTGCGACAATCAATATGCCTACTTACAATAATTAAAATGTAGAATTCGTCTGGTAGAGTAGGTGCAAGTGCAATGAGAGCAAACCACCGTCTATGATATCTAGAAGGAGAGTGAGCCGGGCGCCTTATCCTCACGCTTGGTACAAGTCAAAACAAGAATTAAACTGTCCCACACGGAGAGCCTGTTCATGTTCATGTTCTGACATGCATATTGTACACAAGCTATAGAACCATAAAATACTCCATAATCCATATGCTTACATGAGATTAGTTAATATCAAGTGAATAATTCTAATCAAGTCTCATTAATTTGTTGAAATACTGATATTTGAAACTTTAAGGTATAATTGATGTAGGTGAGGGTTATTTCAATTCATTTTTGTTTGCTAATCTCAAGTTTAGACATAAAGAGGCACAATATTTTGACTACCAAATTTGATTTTTAACATGTTGACAAAATTGACACACCCTACTGAAGGTGTCCTCACATATCTGTTGCTACCATAGATAGGTGGAAACCTTTGCTGTACAGGCACGCATACCAACCCTCCTGGCACATCAGGTGATGTATGGATAATTACCGAAGTCAGCAGACACCCCCCCCCCCCCCAAGATACTTTTTTCTATTGTGTTTACAGTGTGTTAGTATAGTGTGTGTTAGTATAGTGCGTGTTAATGTAATATTAGTATAGTGTGTGTTAGTGTAGTGTTAGTATTGTGTGTGTGTTAGTGTAGTGTTAGTATTGTGTGTGTTATTGTAGTGTTAGTACAGTGTGTGTTAGTGTAGTGTGTGTTAGTGTAGTGTTAGTTAAGTGTGTGTTAGTGTAGTAGGGTGTGTCATACGGAGGCGAATTTTTTTTGTTTGAGTTTGAAAAATCGGCCCATGGTATTAATGATGTAGTTCTATGTGCAGAATGATGTGATATCTTCAGATTTGAAAAGTTTTCATTTTTTGCTAGGTAAATTTTAACTTGAAATCTTATGAAAATTCAGTATTCCCACCCTTTTACCAACACCACTAAATAGCTTATTTAAAGTAAAGTAAATGTATCAGGTTAATTTATTAGGATGAAAATGATCCAGAATAGTGAAACGAATGATCTTGACACATTTATTAAATTTAATATTCCTTTAGAAAACAAAATCATCAAATACAAAAACTGGTTTTACTACTACGACCCGGTGTTGCTGCACACCATAGAGAACATGTCTTTCTTGCTTCTGTTTCTACTCATCACCTCCCTGCTGACCACCTGAGCTCGGATGTAGCCTTCCCTCCTCTCCTGGCTGTACACGTGACTGCTGGCCTCGCTCACTTGCTGTACACAACGCTCTATACTCTGGGTGTGCGAGGGCCAGGCAGGGACATGCATGGGGTTGTCCAGGAAAGCTCTGACTTGAACATTGGTGAGGCTGCAGGTAAGAGGGGGCTCACTGCCAGCCTGGATGTTATCCAGATCTATGAGATCAGTGAGGGTCTTGGCACCTAGATTGACTTCAGGAGTCTTCCTGACCCTGAAGGAATCGTCACCAACTGATTCGTCATGCCCAGATCCTCTCATAAGTCTCATATTCAAGACCTTTTTGACTGCCACTCTTCTCCTCATCCTTACTGCAGAGCATTTTCTGCAGAACTGCCTCGGGATGAGCATACCAGGAAGATCTCACAGTCTGCTCCACAATCTGAACAACCTTCCTTGGCTGACTCCTCAGGAGCTCGAGCTGGAAGAGAACATGCCTCGGACCTTCGGAGAACGATGACTTGACCTTGGTGTTGAACCAATTTGGCAAGTAGACACTCACGATGAATTGGACAATAAGTCTCAGGTTGTGAAGCTGGTTCCCTCTCAGTTTATGATGAGCGACCCAAATTCTGCAGAACCTGAGAGCCGTTGTGAGCCACCTAGAATGTGAGACTGGACCTATCTGCAGGTAAGCAAGTCTATCAGGCATGACCCCAGTTTTGATGGCACTGCAAATCATGTAACCATAGTACTGGTCAGTACTCAGGTCGTCAATGACAGTATGTGCAAGCTCAACGAGTGGAGGGCCAACTGTGATTTTTTCAAAGCTCGGATTTATTTCTAACTCAGTGGCAGAGTCCGGCATCTTGCCAAGAGGACCAGACCATCTGTTGTTTGAAAGAGTCTTGCCATCCAGCTCCTGGATCAGATGTCTGAGTGGCAACTCGTTGGTGTGGAGGTCACAAACAATCCAGACCAGCTTCCTCCCAATCTTCCGCTCTACCCACTGTATGACCCCCCCTTGCCACCCTGTGTTCGTGTTGGTGCTGTCCCCTCCAATGGCCTGCAGGGTCTGGTCTACGTTCCTCTCTCTGAGCCAGTTCACAATGTTATCTGCCACTATCTCAGCTGGTTTCCTGATGTCATCTTTCTCTGGAGTGAAATGCCACAAATACTTCCCTCCTGGTTCACTGCAACAGGAGTAGTGTTCCTCCTTCACCATGGCAGGGAACAACTTGTCAGAATCTCCAACTTTCATGAACACTTTAGTGTCATCCCTTCTCCCATCAAAGAACAAACAATTGATTCCATTTTCTCTTATCCCCTTATCAAACTCCTCTTCTAGGTTACTGACAAGTTTCTCCTGAGCTCTCCTTACTTTGTTATGATCTATCACCAGGTGAACATCATCAGGTGTTATCAAACCACCGTCAATCCAGGCAGCTGTTGCTATCTCTGCAGTTTCTCTGAGACCAGTGTGGTGTCGCATGCTGGCCAGAGCTATGCTCGGGATATCTTTCCTATTTCGAATCTTATGCCTGGAAGGTTTGGGATCATTATTTTCTGGGTTAGGGACAAAGTCACCATTCTCCTGGTCAGCACTCGGATCAGCCATGGGGAAGTCATTAAACTCTGAATCAGCTTGACTCCAATCATCGGCCTTTTTTTACCTCACCCTGGGCCTTCTCAAGTCTCTTTTCCTCGGCAACTCTTCTCCTCTTCTGTCTCTCTGTGGCAGCCTCCTGTCTCTTGGACTCCGGAATATCTTGGCTAGAAATCATGAGAGCCCCCTATACTGCCAGTCTTCTCTCTCTGTGCTTTGACAAATGCCAGTTCGATCACAGGAATCTTCAGTTCACGCTTGCAAATACAGGAGATGTGGGCCTCGAATTTACAGTCACGATCGCATCCAAACTCAGGACAGAGAACAATTGGGCACTTGCAAGTAATTATGTCAAATAACTGGTCCAGTTGCTTGGCAAAGCTGTCCTTAACTGCAAGTTTTCCTCTCCCAAGAGAGATATCTCTTGCCTTTTCCCAACTGGCTAGCAGTCTCTCACTATTCTTCTTCTGACTTTTTATGACTGGAGGCTTGAACTGAGCATTAGCCAGAGTGTACTGTGCCAAGACAGCTTTGGTCATATCACTGGCAATGTCTTTGTTTGTGTAAGTTCTTTGGTTCTTTTCACTGATTTGCCTGATTAAAACACCGTATCTCAAAGCATCTCTCAATGTAGGCAACTCCGACTTCAGGAGCTCTCTCCCAGACCCAAGATAGTGACTGAGATGGCTGGATTTTTGGTTCCTCGTCCTGACACAAGCAGCCATCGCAAATATTATCAACTTATAAATGCATCTGAATCTGAAACAGAAAAAAATATTGTTAGTTGGGTTGTTAAAGATTGAAGTCAGAAAGCAATGTTCACTATTTAATTGTAATGCACTAATGCAGCTGTACGTTAGATTTTCGATAAATTTCACGCTAAAATTTACCTAGCAAAAGGTTGCAAAATATTGAAACTGAAATTATTTTCTGTTTATATACACAAAAATCTACCAAAAAAGTGATGGGCCATTAGTTTTAGCTGATCTTCCCTCCTATGACACACCCTATTAGTGTAGTGTTAGTACAGTGTGTGTTAGTGTAGTGTTAGTACAGTGTGTGTTAGTGTAGTGTGTGTTAGTGTAGTGTGTGTTAGTGTAGTGTTAGTAAAGTGTGTGTTAGTGTAGTGTTAGTACAGTGTGTTAGTGTAGTGTTAGTACAGTGTGTGTTAGTGTAGTGTTAGTATAGTGTGTTAGTACAGTGTGTGTTAGTATAGTGTGTGTTAGTGTAGTAATAGTACAGTGTATGATAGTGTAGTGTTAGTATAGTGTGTGTTAGTGTAGTGTTAGTACAGTGTGTGTTAGTATAGTGTGTTAGTGTAGTGTTAGTACAGTGTGTGTTAGTGTAGTGCTAGTATAGTGTGTGTGTTAGTGTAGTGTTAGTACAGTGTGTGTTAGTGTACTGTTAGTACAGTGTGTGTTAGTGTAGTGTTAGTACAGTGTGTGTTAGTGTAGTGCTAGTATAGTGTGTGTGTTAGTGTAGTGTTAGTATAGTGTGTGTTAGTGTAGTGTTAGTACAGTGTGTTAGTGTAGTGTTAGTACAGTGTGTGATAGTGTATTGTTTGTACAGTGTGTGTTAGTGTAGTGTTAGTACAGTGTGTGTTGGTGTAGTGTTAGTACAGTGTGTGTTAGTGTAGTGTTAGTATAGTGTGTGTTAGTGTAGTGTTAGTACAGTGTGTGTTAGTGTAGTGTTAGTGTAATGTTAGTATAGTGTGTGTTAGTGTAGTGTTAGTACAGTCTGTGTTAGTGTAGTGTTTGTACAGTGTGTGTTAGTGTAGTGTGTGTTAGTGTAGTGTTAGTACAGTGTGTGTTAGTGTAGTGTTAGTACAGTGTGTGTGTTAGTGTAGTGTTAGTACAGTGTGTGTTAGTGTAGTGTTAGTATAGTGTGTGTTAGTGTAGTGTTAGTATAGTGTGTGTGTTAGTTTAGTGTTAGTATAGTGTGTGTTAGTGTAGTGTTAGTATAGTGTGTGTTAGTGTACTATTAGTATAGTGTTAGTACAGTGTGTGTTAGTGTAGTGTTAGTATAGTGTGTGTGTGTGTTAGTGTAGTGTGTGTTTGTGTAGTGTTAGTATAGTGTATGTTTGTGTAGTGTGTGTTTGTGTAGTGTTAGTATAGTGTATGTTAGTGTAGTGTTAGTACAGTGTGTGTTAGTGTAGTGTTCGTACAGTGTGTGTTAGTGTAGTGTTAGTACAGTGTGTGTTAGTGTACTGTTAGTATAGTGTGTTTTAGTATAGTGTATGTTAGTGTAGTGTTAGTATAGTGTGTGTTAGTATAGTGTGTGTTAGTATAGTGTGTGTTAGTTTAGTGTCAGTATAGTGTGTTTTAGTATAGTGTGTGTTAGTGTACTGTTAGTATAGTGTGTGTTAGTATAGTGTGTGTTAGTATAGTGTGTGTTAGTGTAGTGTTAGTATAGTGTGTGTTAGTGTAGTGTTAGTATAGTGTGTGTTAGTATAGTGTGTGTTAGTATAGTGTGTGTTAGTGTACTGTTAGTACAGTGTGTGTTAGTGTAGTGTTATTACAGTGTGTGTTAGTGTAGTGTTAGTACAGTGTGTGTTAGTGTAGTGTTAGTACAGTGTGTGTTAGTATAGTGTGTGTTAGTGTAGTGTTAGTACAGTGTGTGTTAGTGTACTGTTAGTACAGTGTGTGTTAGTGTAGTGTTAGTACAGTGTGTTAGTGTAGTGTTAGTACAGTGTGTGTTAGTGTAGTGTTAGTATAGTGTGTGTTAGTGTAGTGTTAGTACAGTGTGTGTTAGTGTAGTGTTAGTACAGTGTGTTAGTGTAGTGTTAGTACAGTGTGTGTTAGTGTACTGTTAGTACAGTGTGTGTTAGTGTAGTGTTAGTACAGTGTGTGTTAGTGTAGTGTTAGTACAGTGTGTGTTAGTATAGTGTGTGTTAGTGTAGTGTTAGTACAGTGTGTGTTAGTGTACTGTTAGTACAGTGTGTGTTAGTGTAGTGTTAGTACAGTGTGTTAGTGTAGTGTTAGTACAGTGTGTGTTAGTGTAGTGTTAGTATAGTGTGTGTTAGTGTAGTGTTAGTACAGTGTGTGTTAGTGTACTGTTAGTACAGTGTGTGTTAGTGTACTGTTAATACAGTGTGTGTTAGTGTAGTGTTAGTACAGTGTGTGTTAGTACAGTGTGTGTTAGTGTAGTGTTAGTATAGTGTGTGTTAGTGTAGTGTTAGTATAGTGTATGTTAGTGTACTATTAGTATAGTGTTAGTACAGTGTGTGTTAGTGTAGTGTTAGTATAGTGTGTGTGTTAGTTTAGTGTTAGTATAGTGTGTGTTAGTGTAGTGTTAGTATAGTGTGTTTTAGTGTACTATTAGTATAGTGTTAGTACAGTGTGTGTTAGTGTAGTGTTAGTATAGTGTGTGTGTTAGTGTAGTGTGTGTTTGTGTAGTGTTAGTATAGTGTATGTTAGTGTAGTGTTAGTACAGTGTGTGTTAGTGTAGTGTTAGTACAGTGTGTGTTAGTGTAGTGTTTGTACAGTGTGTGTTAGTGTACTGTTAGTATAGTGTGTTTTAGTATAGTGTGTGTTAGTATAGTGTGTGTTAGTATAGTGTGTGTTAGTGTAGTGTTAGTATAGTGTGTTTTAGTATAGTGTGTGTTAGTGTACTGTTAGTATAGTGTGTGTTAGTGTAGTGTTAGTATAGTGTAGTGTGTGTTAGTGTAGTGTTAGTATAGTGTGTGTTAGTGTGGTGTTAGTATAGTGTGTGTTAGTATAGTGTGTGTTAGTGTACTGTTAGTACAGTATGTGTTAGTGTAGTGTTAGTACAGTGTGTGTTAGTGTAGTGTTAGTACAGTGTGTGTTAGTATAGTGTGTGTTAGTATAGTGTGTGTTAGTATAGTGTGTGTTAGTACAGTGTGTGTTAGTGTAGTGTTAGTACAGTGTGTGTTAGTGTAGTGTTAGTACAGTGTCTTAGTGTAGTGTTAGTATAGTGTGTGTTAGTGTAGTGTTAGTACAGTGTGTGTTAGTGTAGTGTTAGTACAGTGTGTGTTAGTGTAGTGTTAGTACAGTGTGTGTTAGTGTAGTGTTAGTATAGTGTGTGTTAGTGTAGTGTTAGTACAGTGTGTGTTAGTGTAGTGTTAGTACAGTGTGTTAGTGTAGTGTTCGTACAGTGTGTTAGTGTACTGTTAGTACAGTGTGTGTTAGTGTAGTGTTAGTACAGTGTGTGTTAGTGTAGTGTTAGTATAGTGTGTGTTAGTGTAGTGTTAGTACAGTGTGTGTTAGTGTACTATTAATACAGTGTGTGTTAGTGTAGCGTTAGTGCAGTGTGTGTTAGTGTAGTGTTAGTGCAGTGTGTGTTAGTGTACTGTTAGTACAGTGTGTGTTAGTGTACTGTTAATACAGTGTGTGTTAGTGTAGTGTTAGTACAGTGTGTGTTAGTGTAGTGTTAGTACAGTGTGTGTTAGTGTACTGTTAGTACAGTGTGTGTTGGTGTACTGTTAGTACAGTGTGTGTTAGTGTAGTGTTAGTACAGTGTGTGTTGGTGTAGTGTTAGTACAGTGTGTGTTAGTGTACTGTTAGTACAGTGTGTGTTGGTGTACTGTTAGTACAGTGTGTGTTAGTGTAGTGTTAGTATAGTGTGTGTTGGTGTAGTGTTAGTACAGTGTGTGTTAGTGTACTGTTAGTACAGTGTGTGTTAGTGTACTGTTAGTACAGTGTGTGTTAGTGTAGTGTTAGTATAGTGTGTGTTAGTGTAGTGTTAGTACAGTGTGTGTTAGTGTACTGTTAATACAGTGTGTGTTAGTGTAGTGTTAGTACAGTGTGTGTTAGTGTAGTGTTAGTACAGTGTGTGTTAGTGTACTGTTAGTACAGTGTGTGTTAGTGTACTGTTAATACAGTGTGTGTTAGTGTAGTGTTAGTACAGTGTGTGTTAGTGTAGTGTTAGTACAGTGTGTGTTAGTGTACTGTTAGTACAGTGTGTGTGTTGGTGTACTGTTAGTACAGTGTGTGTTAGTGTAGTGTTAGTATAGTGTCTGTTGGTGTAGTGTTAGTACAGTGTGTGTTAGTGTACTGTTAGTACAGTGTGTGTTGGTGTACTGTTAGTACAGTGTGTGTTAGTGTAGTGTTAGTATAGTGTGTGTTGGTGTAGTGTTCGTACAGTGTGTGTTAGTGTACTGTTAGTACAGTGTGTGTTAGTGTACTGTTAGTACAGTGTGTGTTAGTGTACTGTTAGTACAGTGTGTGTTAGTGTAGTGCTAGTACAGTGTGTGTTTGTATAGAGTGTGTTAGTATAATATTGGAATTAGTAAATTTTACCGCCACACTGCCCCGTTAAGTACTGTACAGGACTCATTTAGTTTAAAACTGGAGTTGAAACACAACGACCCTCTCCTGTTTAAAACTCTGGGCGTTACTCTCTCTGTTAAGGTTGCCACACTGTTGTTTCTGTCAAGGTTGTCACACTTTTGTTTCTGTCAAGGTTGCCACACTGTTGTTTCTGTCAAGGTTGTCACACTGTTGTTTCTGTCAAGGTTGCCACACTGTTGTTTATGTCAAGGTTGTCACACTGTTGTTTTTGTCAAGGTTGCCACACTACACTGTTGTTTATGTCAAGGTTGTCACACTTGTTTATGTCAAGGTTGTCACACTGTTGTTTATTTCAAGGTTGCCACACTGTTGTTTATGTCAAGGTTGTCACACTGTTGTTTATGTCAAGGTTGCCACATTGTTGTTTATGTCAAGGTTGCCACACTTGTTTGTGTCGAGGTTGCCACACTGTTGTCTAAGTCAAGGTTGTCACACTTTATGTCCAGGTTGCCACACTTGTTTATGTCAAGGTTGCCATACTGTTGTTTATGTCAAGGTTTCCACACTGTTGTTTATGTCATGGTTGCCACACTGTTGTTTATGTCCAGGTTGCCACCCTTGTTTATGTCAAGGTTGTCACACTGTTGTTTATGTTAAGGTTGCCACACTGTTGTTTATGTCAAGGTTGCCACACTGTTGCTTATGTCAAGGTTGCCACACTGTTGTTTATGTCAAGGTTGCCACACTGTTGTTTATATCAAGGTTGCCACACTTGTTTATGTCAAGGTTGCCACACTACACTGTTGTTTATGTCAAGGTTGCCACACTACACTGTTGTTTATGTCAAAGTTGCCACACTGTTGTTTATGTCAAGGTTGCCACACTACTGTTGTTTATGTCAAGGTTGCTACACTTGTTTATGTCAAGGTTGCCACACTGTTTGTTTATTTCAAGATTGCCACACTGTTGTTTATGTCAAGGTTGCCACCAGAATTGTTTATATCAAGGTTGCTACCAGAGCTGTTTAAATCAAGGTTGCCACACTGTTGTTTATGTCAAGGTTGCCACACTTGTTTATGTCAAGGTTGCCACACTACACTGTTGTTTGTCATGGTTGCCACACTTGTTTATGTCAAGGTTGCCACATTGTTTATGTCAAGGTTGCCACACTGTTGTTTGTCAAGGTTGCCACACTGTTTGTCTAGGTTGCCACACTTGTTTATGTCAAGGTTGCCACACTTGTTTATATCAAGGTTGCCACCAGAGTTGTTTATATCAAGGTTGCTACCAGAGTTGTTTATATCAAGGTTACTACCAGAGTTGTTTATGTCAAGGTTGCCATACTGTTGTTTATATCAAGGTTGCCACCAGAGTTGTTTATATCAAGGTTGCCACCAGAGTTGTTTATATCAAGGTTGCTACCAGAGTTGTTTATATCAAGGTTACTACCAGAGTTGTTTATATCAAGGTTGCCACCAGAGTTGTTTATATCAAGGTTGCCACCAGAGTTGTTTATATCAAGGTTGCCACCAGAGTTGTTTATATCAAGGTTACTACCAGAGTTGTTTATATCAAGGTTGCTACCAGAGTTGTTTATATCAAGGTTGCCACCAGAGTTGTTTATATCAAGGTTGCCACCAGAGTTGTTTATATCATGGTTGCCACCAGAGTTGTTTATATCAAGGTTGCTACCAGAGTTGTTTATATCAAGGTTGCCACACAGTGTTTTCATAATGGGTGTGGAGGAGAACTGAGAGATGCTATGAAGAGAAGCGAAAGAAAAAATACAAATTGCTATTGTTTCTTATAGTGAATTAAAAATTTACGTAAATATATTTCACTTGTTGGAACTAAACGAATCTCAGGAATTTTATAGTTGTAATCAGTAGTTTTGACAATTGTAAAGACACTTTTCTTCAATGGCATTTCTTGCATAAATTATGTATAAGCGAGATATTTAATGTCTTATTATGTATGTTTGTAAGAGGCGGTACACACCCAGAACATGGAAGCTCCTCCCCCCCTCAGTTAGGTTAGGTAATGTTATTTAAAACTATTTTTCTGATGTTTTTTCTGTGTATTTTCAACACTTTTTACCTTGATATTCATAGCAAGTCTTTAGATTCAGAGATGAAGGGAGGGGGGGGGGGTGGGGAGTTATCTGAGAAACTAATGATTTGTGCCAGAAAGGAAGGTCAGATACATTCATAACACATCAAAACCATCAGAAAACATAGTTTCAACTTTGATTTGGTAGGTGGACCATCAAAAATCCGGCAATCGATAAACTGGAACCTTCAGTTTTCCGGCATGGATTTCAGAGTGCATTTTCAAATATTACTTTGTTTATTTAATGAAGATATATGTTTTAGCTCATAAAATTCATACAAATTACCCGGCCAGAATATAATTTACATTGCTGGAATTCTTACAATTTGATGATCATTTTGAATATAAACATCATAGATTTTGCATTAGACATACAAATTTTGGATATATTGTTTACTCTGAGTAAATATGTTATCTTTTGTGCAAAATATATGACATTTATATTCAAAATATTCCTGGTCTTACAAGGAATCCAGCAATGTCAATTATATTATCCTAACTTAAGTGTTTAATTTTCTTTGTTTAAAGGACTGTACAGGTAGTCATTTTCTGTTAAACTTATACAGCAAAACCATCAGTTTTCCGGCATTTTCGAAAATCCGTCACTCCTCAGGTCCTGAGGTTGCCGGATTTTTGATAGTCCACCTGTAGTGGCAATAAGTGAACATTGACTTATTTTTCTTCTTCACTGGAAGATGGTGCATATAACTTATTGATTCACTTCTTTGTTTTCTAGTCTCATTTTAAGCATTTTATGTTTCAGGTTGGATCGCTGTTTTTGTCACCAGTGGAAAGTTGTAACTCTACTCTGGCCGACGACGAGAACCGAGGACTGACGTCCCTCTTGTTCTCCTCTGTGGGTCTTGGTATTGCTGTATCTCTCCCACAGCTCAAGTGTGTGGCTGCCTCCTCTCTACTGGCCTTACAGGCATCAACCCTCGGAGTAGATATTGATACTAAGGTGAGATATCTTGAGTTGACCTTGGGGGGGGGGGGGGTACCTTTAATGTGTTAGTGAGTGACCAGTAACTCCACCTTCCTCTACACTACAGTATACAGTGACCGGTAACTCTACCTTCCCTCTACCTTCCTCTACACTACAATATACAGTGACCAGTAACTCTACCTTCCTCTACACTACAGTATACAGTGACCAGTAACTCTACCTTCCTCTACACTACAGTATACAGTGACCAGTAACTCTACCTTCCTCTACACTACAGTATACAGTAACTCTACCTTCCTCTACACTCCAGTATACAGTGACCAGTAACTCCACCTTCCTCTACACTACAGTATACAGTGACCAGTAACTCTACCTTCCTCTACACTACAGTATACAGTGACCAGTAACTCTGCCTTCCTCTACACTACAGTATACAGTGTCACCAGTAACTCCACCTTCCTCTACACTACAGAATACAGTGACCATTAACTATACCTTCCTCTACACTACAGTATAAAGTGACCAGTAACTCTACCTTCCTCTACACTACAGTATACAGTGACCAGTAACTCTACCTTCCTCTACACTACAGTATACAGTGACCAGTAACTCTACCTTCCTCTACACTACAGTATGCAGTGACCAATAACTCCACCTTCCTCTACACTACAGTATACAGTGACCAGTAACTCTACCTTCCTCTACACTACAGTGACCAGTAACTCCACCTTCCTCTACACTACAGTATACAGTGACCAGTAACTCTACCTTCCTCTACACTACAGTATACAGTGACCAGTAACTCCACCTTCCTCTACACTACAGTATACAGTGACCAGTAACTCCACCTTCCTCTACACTACAGTATACAGTGACCAGTAACTCCACCTTCCTCTCCACTACAGTATACAGTGACCAGTAACTCTACCTTCCTCTACACTACAGTATACAGTGACCAGTAACTCTACCTTCCTCTACACTACAGTATACAGTGACCAGTAACTCTACCTTCCTCTACACTACAGTATACAGTGACCAGTAACTCTACCTTCCTCTACACTACAGTATACAGTGACCAGTAACTCTACCTTCCTCTACACTACAGTATACAGTGACCAGTAACTCTACCTTCCTCTACACTACAGTATACAGTGACCAGTAACTCCACCTTCCTCTACACTACAGTATACAGTGACCAGTAACTCCACCTTCCTCTACACTACAGTATACAGTGACCAGTAACTCCACCTTCCTCTCCACTACAGTATACAGTGACCAGTAACTCCACCTTCCTCTCCACTACAGTATACAGTGACCAGTAACTCTACCTTCCTCTACACTACAGTATACAGTGACCAGTAACTCTACCTTCCTCTACACTACAGTATACAGTGACCAGTAACTCCACCTTCCTCTACACTACAGTATACAGTGACCAGTAACTCCACCTTCCTCTACACTACAGTATACAGTGACCAGTAACTCCACCTTCCTCTACACTACAGTATACAGTGACCAGTAACTCCACCTTCCTCTACACTACAGTATACAGTGACCAGTAACTCCACCTTCCTCTACACTACAGTATACAGTGACCAGTAACTCCACCTTCCTCTACACTACTGTATACAGTGACCAGTAACTCCACCTTCCTCTACACTACAGTATACAGTGACCAGTAACTCCACCTTCCTCTACACTACAGTATACAGTGACCAGTAACTCTACCTTCCTCTACACTACAGTGACCAGTAACTCCACCTTCCTCTACACTACAGTATACAGTGACCAGTAACTCTACCTTCCTCTACACTACAGTATACAGTGACCAGTAACTCCACCTTCCTCTACACTACAGTATACAGTGACCAGTAACTCCACCTTCCTCTACACTACAGTATACAGTGACCAGTAACTCTACCTTCCTCTACACTACAGTATACAGTGACCAGTAACTCCACCTTCCTCTACACTACAGTATACAGTGACCAGTAACTCTACCTTCCTCTACACTACAGTATACAGTGACCAGTAACTCTACCTTCCTCTACACTACAGTATACAGTGACCAGTAACTCTACCTTCCTCTACACTACAGTATACAGTGACCAGTAACTCTACCTTCCTCTACACTACAGTATACAGTGACCAGTAACTCTACCTTCCTCTACACTACAGTATACAGTGACCAGTAACTCTACCTTCCTCTACACTACAGTATACAGTGACCAGTAACTCCACCTTCCTCTACACTACAGTATACAGTGACCAGTAACTCCACCTTCCTCTACACTACAGTATACAGTGACCAGTAACTCCACCTTCCTCTACACTACAGTATACAGTGACCAGTAACTCTACCTTCCTCTACACTACAGTATACAGTGACCAGTAACTCTACCTTCCTCTACACTAATACAGTGACCAGTAACTCCACCTTCCTCTACACTACAGTATACAGTGACCAGGAACTCCACCTTCCTCTACACTACAGTATACAGTGACCAGGAACTCCACCTTCCTCTACACTACAGTATACAGTGACCAGTAACTCTACCTTCCTCTACACTACAGTATACAGTGACCAGTAACTCTACCTTCCTCTACACTATGGTATACAGTGACCAGTAACTCCACCTTCCTCTACACTACAGTGACCAGTAACTCTACCTTCCTCTACACTATGGTATACAGTGACCAGTAACTCTACCTTCCTCTACACTACAGTGACCAGTAACTCCACCTTCCTCTACACTACAGTATACAGTGACCAGTAACTCCACCTTCCTCTACACTACAGTATACAGTGACCAGTAACTCCACCTTCCTCTACACTACAGTATACAGTGACCAGTAACTCCACCTTCCTCTACACTACAGTATACAGTGACCAGTAACTCCACCTTCCTCTACACTACAGTATACAGTGACCAGTAACTCCACCTTCCTCTACACTACAGTATACAGTGACCAGTAACTCCACCTTCCTCTACACTACAGTATACAGTGACCAGTAACTCCACCTTCCTCTACACTACAGTATACAGTGACCAGTAACTCCACCTTCCTCTACACTACAGTATACAGTGACCAGTAACTCCACCTTCCTCTACACTACAGTATACAGTGACCAGTAACTCCACCTTCCTCTACACTACAGTATACAGTGACCAGTAACTCCACCTTCCTCTACACTACAGTATACAGTGACCAGTAACTCCACCTTCCTCTACACTACAGTATACAGTGACCAGTAACTCCACCTTCCTCTACACTACAGTATACAGTGACCAGTAACTCCACCTTCCTCTACACTACAGTATACAGTGACCAGTAACTCCACCTTCCTCTACACTACAGTATACAGTGACCAGTAACTCCACCTTCCTCTACACTACAGTATACAGTGACCAGTAACTCCACCTTCCTCTACACTACAGTATACAGTGACCAGTAACTCCACCTTCCTCTACACTACAGTATACAGTGACCAGTAACTCCACCTTCCTCTACACTACAGTATACAGTGACCAGTAACTCCACCTTCCTCTACACTACAGTATACAGTGACCAGTAACTCCACCTTCCTCTGCACTACAGTATACAGTGACCAGTAACTCTACCTTCCTCTACACTACAGTATACAGTGACCAGTAACTCTACCTTCCTCTACACTACAGTATACAGTGACCAGTAACTCTACCTTCCTCTACACTACAGTATACAGTGACCAGTAACTCTACCTTCCTCTACACTACAGTATACAGTGACCAGTAACTGTACCTTCCTCTACACTACAGAATACAGTGACCAGTAACTGTACCTTCCTCTACACTACAGTATACAGTGACCAGTAACTCTACCTTCCTCTACACTACAGTATTCAGTGACCAGTAACTCTACCTTCCTCTACACTACAATATACAGTGACCAGTAACTCTACCTTCCTCTACACTACAATATACAGTGACCAGTAACTCTACCTTCCTCTACACTACAGTATACAATGACCAGTAACTCCACCTTCCTCTACACTACAGTGACCAGTAACTCTACCTTCCTCTACACTACAGTTTACAGTGACCAGTAGCTCTACCTTCCTCTACACTACAGTTTACAGTGACCAGTAACTCTACCTTCCTCTACACTACAGTATGCAGTGACCAGTAACTCTACCTTCCTCTACACTACAGTATGCAGTGACCAGTAACTCTACCTTCCTCTACACTACAGTATACAGTGACCAGTAACTCCACCTTCCTCTACACTACAGTATACAGTGACCAGTAACTCCACCTTCCTCTACACTACAGTATACAGTGACCAGTAACTCCACCTTCCTCTACACTACAGTATACAGTGACCAGTAACTCCACCTTCCTCTACACTACAGTATACAGTGACCAGTAACTCCACCTTCCTCTACACTACAGTATACAGTGACCAGTAACTCCACCTTCCTCTACACTACAGTATACAGTGACCAGTAACTCTACCTTCCTCTACACTACAGTATACAGTGACCAGTAACTCTACCTTCCTCTACACTACAGTATACAGTGACCAGTAACTCCACCTTCCTCTACACTACAGTATACAGTGACCAGTAACTCTACCTTCCTCTACACTACAGTATACAGTGACCAGTAACTGTACCTTCCTCTACACTACAGTGACCAGTAACTCCACCTTCCTCTACACTACAGTATACAGTGACCAGTAACTCTACCTTCCTCTACACTACAGTGACCAGTAACTCCACCTTCCTCTACACTACAGTATACAGTGACCAGTAACTCTACCTTCCTCTACACTACAGTATACAGTGACCAGTAACTCTACCTTCCTCTACACTACAGTATACAGTGACCAGTAACTCCACCTTCCTCTACACTACAGTATACAGTGACCAGTAACTCCACCTTCCTCTACACTACAGTATACAGTGACCAGTAACTCCACCTTCCTCTACACTACAGTATACAGTGACCAGTAACTCTACCTTCCTCTACACTACAGTATACAGTGACCAGTAACTCTACCTTCCTCTACACTACAGTATACAGTGACCAGTAACTCCACCTTCCTCTACACTACAGTATACAGTGACCAGTAACTCCACCTTCCTCTACACTACAGTATACAGTGACCAGTAACTCTACCTTCCTCTACACTACAGTATACAGTGACCAGTAACTCCACCTTCCTCTACACTACAGTATACAGTGACCAGTAACTCTACCTTCCTCTACACTACAGTATACAGTGACCAGTAACTCTACCTTCCTCTACACTACAGTATACAGTGACCAGTAACTCTACCTTCCTCTACACTACAGTATACAGTGACCAGTAACTCTACCTTCCTCTACACTACAGTATACAGTGACCAGTAACTCTACCTTCCTCTACACTACAGTATACAGTGACCAGTAACTCCACCTTCCTCTACACTACAGTATACAGTGACCAGTAACTCCACCTTCCTCTACACTACAGTATACAGTGACCAGTAACTCTACCTTCCTCTACACTACAGTATACAGTGACCAGTAACTCTACCTTCCTCTACACTACAGTATACAGTGACCAGTAACTCTACCTTCCTCTACACTACAGTATACAGTGACCAGTAACTCTACCTTCCTCTACACTACAGTATACAGTGACCAGTAACTCCACCTTCCTCTACACTACAGTATACAGTGACCAGTAACTCCACCTTCCTCTACACTACAGTATACAGTGACCAGTAACTCCACCTCCCTCTACACTACAGTATGCAGTGACCAGTAACTGTACCTTCCTCTACACTACAGTATACAGTGACCAGTAACTCTACCTCCCTCTACACTACAGTATACAGTGACCAGTAACTCCACCTTCCTCTACACTACAGTATACAGTGACCAGTAACTCCACCTTCCTCTACACTACAGTATACAGTGACCAGTAACTCTACCTTCCTCTACACTATGGTATACAGTGACCAGTAACTCCACCTTCCTCTACACTACAGTATACAGTGACCAGTAACTCTACCTTCCTCTACACTACAGTATACAGTGACCAGTAACTCTACCTTCCTCTACACTACAGTATACAGTGACCAGTAACTCCACCTTCCTCTACACTACAGTATACAGTGACCAGTAACTCCACCTTCCTCTACACTACAGTATACAGTGACCAGTAACTCCACCTTCCTCTACACTACAGTATACAGTGACCAGTAGCACTAAGGATGGTTGAGTGTGATAAAGTTTGGCTGGTGGAGGAGTTTACTGAGAGGTTTTCTTGATGGTTCCTCCTCTGTACATTACTGAAAGGTTTTCTTGATGGTTCCTCCTCTGTACATTACTGGTGAAGGTCTTGGTAGGAAATATGACAATGTAAGTGTACAATGTTAGACCAGAAATATGTCGTGGAATAGTTTAGGTGTGGTAGGCTAGGTTTGGTGTGGTAGGTTAGGTTAGGTGTGGTAGGTTAGGTTAGGTGTGGTAGGTTAGGTTAGGTGTGGTAGGTTAGGTTTGGTGTGGTGTGCTAGGTTAGGTGTGGTAAGTTAGGTTTGGTGTGGTAGGTTAAGTGTGGTGGGTTAGGTTAGCTTAGGTGTGGTGGGTTATTTTAGGTGTGGTAGGCTAGGTTTGGTGTGGTAGGTTAGGTTAAGTGTGGTGGGTTAGGTTTTTTTTTTACGTTATTAGCCCACCCGGGCACAGGTCTACACTACATCGGGGCCTTGGGGGCGAAAATGTAATAATTATTTATCATAAATAAAATTTATAATAAAAAGTAAAATAAAATAATAATGATAACAATAATAATAATATTAACACTGTAATAATAATAATAATAATACAGAATGATAAAGAAATTCAAAAATGAAAAAAAAAATCAATAGTTAGAAATGCTATATGTATGTTGTGTTGTCAAGTAAGAGAAACAATTGAGACCCTACAATTGTGTGTAAACAAGGCAGAAAGTCAGATCAGCAACCTGGGACTTGGTCACATATGGCAGCAGGGTCTACCATTAGACAACACATTATGCTTCCAATATCTTCCCAGGCAGTAGTCCCTCCCTGTTTGGTAGCTGCCTACTACCTCCAAGTGTGGTGGGTTAGGTTAAATGTGGTAGGTTAGGTTAAGTGTGGTAGGTTTGGTTAAGTGTGGTGGGTTAGGGTAGTTATATATTATTGTTGTTAAGATATACAGTAGTAGTGTACTAGGGAGAGAGAGTGAATGAATCATGGAACAGAGAGGACTGTGTTGTGTGAGCTAAAGAAGAGATTATCTTTATGTTAATAATGTTCCTTTTTCTATACTTGTTTATTTTAGGTAACAGAGATAGTGGAGTGTCTGCGAAGACAAGGCCTAATGTGTATTAAACCTGAGAGTGATAACCACAACTCGGCATCTTCCATTAAACTCAAGAATGGTATGTTTTTAGTATTTATACAGTACTGTAGAGTATACTATACTGTATAAACATCTTCTGTAACCTGTTAGCTCTTACCAGCTGGGACACCAGCAGCAGTCAGTACTTCTATGAAGGCACTGTGATATGTCTAACAATAAGTCAGTGTTTTATTGAAGTTTACACAACACCCACCACACTTTGACTTAAACAGACAATTTAGCTTTAGGAAGCTTTATATATATGTTCAGAGATTTCTCTACCCGGTCACAGGTCACTGACCCTCATCGGGGTCTGGGAGGGGATATAAGTACAGTACATTACTTGAAAGGCTTAATATAATGATACAAATGAATTGTGAGATACCCCCAAAAAAATTTATTTTATATTAAAATGAGTGACTGGTAAGTCCTCTCACTCTGGGCTTCTCCACCAAAAAACTAGTCTCAATTATACAGATGAGCTTCATTTTGCTTGGCCTTTGGTGAATTGATGTGTTTGTTTCACATTACAGAAGGTAAGAGCCACCAGCAGTGTTGTGTAGAGTGTACAGCAACAACTTGTTCACTGGAGGAGCTGCTCAGTAATGACCATGTGCTCACTGTTAGTACACTTGGTAAAGCTGCCATCAAAGGTCCATAAGTATAGTAGTTTGTCATATTTTAATGTACAATACATTACATATATATAAAACAGTGTACAGTAATAAGCACAGGGCTGCTCACGTTAGACAGCTTTCTGCTTATTCACTTCTGTTTACTTGAACAACTTTCTGTTAAGTTTTCAGGACACCCTACAACACGGCCCCCAAACATGACACCATACAACACCGCCCAACATGACACCATACAACACCGCCCAACATGACACCATACAACACTGCCCCCAAACATGACACCATACCACATGGCCCCCAAACATGACACCATACAACACCGCTCCCAAACATGACACCATACAACACCGCTCCCAAACATGACACCATACAACACCGCTCCCAAACATGACACCATACAACACCGCCCCCAAACATGACACCAAACAACACCGCCCCCAAACATGACACCAAACAACACCGCCCCCAAACATGACACCAAACAACACCGCCCCCAAACATGACACCAAACAACACCGCCCCCAAACATGACACCATACAACACCGCCCCCAAACATGACACCATACAACACCGCCCCCAAACATGACACCATACAACACCGCCCCCAAACATGACACCATACAACACCGCCCAACATGACACCATACAACACTGCCCCCAAACATGACACCATACCACATGGCCCCCAAACATGACACCATACAACACCGCCCCCAAACATGACACCATACAACACCGCCCCCAAACATGACACCATACAACACCGCCCCCAAACATGACACCCTACAACACGGCCCCCAAACATGACACCATACAACACCGCCCCCAAACATGACACCATACAACACCGCCCCCAAACATGACACCATACAACACCTCCCCCAAACATGACACCAAACAACACGGCCCCCAAACATGACACCATACAACACGGCCCCCAAACATGACACCATACAACACCGCCCCCAAACATGACACCATACAACACAGCCCCCAAACATGACACCAAACAACACGGCCCCCAAACATGACACCATACAACACGGCCCCCAAACATGACCCCATACAACACCGCCCTCAAACATGACACCATACAACACGGCCCCCAAACATGACACCATACAACACCGCCCCCAAACATGACACCATACCACATTTCCCTAAACATGACACCATACCACATTTCCCCAAACCTGACACCAAACAACACGGCCCCCAAACATGACACCATACAACACCGCCCCCAAACATGACACCATACAACACCGCCCCCAAACATGACACCATACAACACCGCCCCCAAACATGACCCCATACAACACCGTCCCCAAACATGACACCAAACAACACCGCCCCCAAACATGACACCATACAACACCGCCCCCAAACATGACACCATACCACACAGCCCCCAAACATGACACCATACCACATTTCCCCAAACATGACACCATACAACACCGCCCCCAAACATGACACCCTACAACACGGCCCCCAAACATGACACCATACAACACCGCCCCCAAACATGACACCATACCACATTTCCCCAAACATGACACCATACAACACGGCCCCCAAACATGACACCAAACAACACGGCCCCCAAACATGACACCATACAACACGGCCCCCAAACATGACACCATACAACACGGCCCCCAAACATGACACCAAACAACACGGCCCCCAAACATGACACCAAACAACACAGCCCCCAAACATGACACCATACCACACAGCCCCCAAACATGACACCATACCACACGGCCCCCAAACATGACACCATCATACCACACGGCCCCCAAGCATGGCACCAAACAACACGGCCCCCAAACATGACACCATACCACACGGCTCCCAAACATGACACCATACCACGGCTCCCAAACATGACACCATACCACACGGCCCCAAGCATGGCACCATACCACACGGCCCCAAGCATGGCACCATACCACATGGCTCCCAAACATGACGCCATACCACACGGCCCCCAAACATGACACCATACAACACCGCCCCCAAACATGGCACCATACCACACGGCCCCCAAACATGACACCATACCACACGGCCCCCAAACATGACACCATACCATACGGCCCCCAAACATGACACCATCATACCACACGGCCCCCAAGCATGGCACCATACAACACCGCCCCCAAACAGGAAAATCTAATACAGTGAAGTACTTGCACATTATGTAGTGCTGCACATTTTCATAACAATAAGACAAGGGTGAGGAGTAGAGTTTCTGGAAGTTTCTTCTGTCCTGGGATCCGGGGACAAAACCTGTCTGTGTCCCGGGATTTCCCGAACTTTTTTCTAGAATTTGGAAACATGAGCAATAAAAGACCAATGCAGCATGGGGTTGTAATTTAACAGCATTTATGTGATAGTAGAAACAAAATTAATACCTCCTGTAAACTTCTACTTATTTTACTAGGTAATACACTAAACCCTTGCCACTCTTGGGGGTTAAGTTCCAAGAAATGGAGGGAATTGGCTAAACTTCGAATAAGAACTTGTACTACCTTCGTGCACTACTGTATACCTATACTGTGTAGGAGAAACTTAAGTCACAAAACTGTACTTACATTTGCATGTGGAAGTTTGGAGCTTGATGAAGTGGTGGCATCTGGTTACTGAAGCATAGGTGGATTATCAGGATCACTGGTGGAAGAGGGTGATGCAGTGGTGGTTGGTGGAGAGGCATGCAACTGGGAGGTGGCGGGTGTCTGGGAGGAAGAGGAGGGTGGAGCGGCAGCAGTAGTAGCTGGTTCTTTTTTTAAAACCATGGTGATTGATAGTTGTTTCTTCTTGGCTTTGAGGTCTAAACATTTTCTGGTCGGGAAACAATACCTGGTTGATTCCTTGGACCATCTTGAGGCTGTGTCCATGGAAGGGTCGTGGTCAACAATGAAATCATTTACCATCTTTACCTGTCGAAATAGTTCACCAAAATTGTCCAAGCTCTAACCTTCTTGTTGTAATTCCATAATGTGTTCCTCTTCCTCGGCACTTTTTACCAACTCTTCCAAATCCTCTTCTGTCAGTTCCTCTCCATGCCCATCAATCAGCTCTTCCACGTCTTCAGCAGCCATGTCCACAAACCCCTCACCACCCAACTGACGTGCAACACTCACAATGTCATTCACATCCTCTACTATGGACGGAAATCACGGGAAGTTATTCACACACTCAGGCCATAAGGTGAGCCAACAAGCATTCACTGTCTCTGTTTTGAGTTCATTGAATGATTCACAGATGTTGGTAATGCAGTCCACAATGCTGTGCTCCTCCCAACACTTGCGAACATCAAGGTCAGGGTCTTCATCCATAGTACTACAGATACGACCAAAAGAACGGCTTGTATAATATGCCTTGAAGGTACGTAACACACCCTGATCGAGAGGTTGGATAAGAGCAGTGGTGTTAGGGGGTAGGGACACCACCTCTACACCTGGATGGCTAAACTGTAAACTTTCTGGGTGGCCTGGTGCATTGTTTATCAATAATAACACCTTGAATTCCATGTTCTTGGAAGCAAGGTATTTTTCCACTTCAGGGACAAAGCATTTATGGAACCAGTCCAGGAATGCTTGCACAGAGACGACGTAACCCAAGCTTTCTTATTAGACGTCCAATAGCATTGAGCTGCGACTTATTGGAATGACGGTAGGCATTAGGACAGGCAGCATGGTTAACAGCCGGGGGTTTCATAAAACTGTAGCTCTTTCCTTTGAAGTCTTTACGCCCCTTGTCTGTTTTTCATCCTTGGCATGAAATTTGTCTTAGGTGAGCACTTCCAGGATATGCCAGTTTCATCACAATTGAAGATCTGGTCTCGGCAATAACCACCCTCTTCCACAAGAGCTTGAAAGACAGGTGGATATTTTTCTGCTGCCATGACATCAGCCGATGCACTCTCCCCATGGTAGTGAGGAAACTTGACTTCATAACACTTCTTAAAAGCAGCCAACCAACCAACAGAAGCATTGAATGGTGGTGGAGAGTTAACGCGTTTCTTGCAACTGCAGCATAATAAACACTTGCCTGATGCTTTATCTGTGGCCCAGACAGGTCGCCCTGCTCACGGTTTCTTCTTTCCACCCACTTGTGAAGGTAATGTTCTGTGTTAACAAGCTGTTAGTTTTGTTGTGAAGTATTGGAGAATGTCCTGTTACTAGAAAATCTTGAGATTACATTAACAGAAGCAGTTAAATCTTCCTTGTTCTTCTTAAGAAAACGTATGGTTAATTCAGGGCAGCTGAACCTACGCATGATTTCACTGGTACGAGAACCACTTTTGATCATCTCAAGCATCTCTCGTTTCATTTCAAGGGTTTATCTCCTCCTCTTGACCCCCTTACGGTAGTCACATTTGGCTTGGGGCTTTCCTTGTTGACCTTCTCTACATCCATCATTAACACCAGAACTGCTCCCGACATTTTCAATATACACAAGAATCTCGCGAAACGTATTCACAATGGGTTATATAATCCAAGGTCACTGCACCGCTCACTCTCGCTCATTCAAACCAACTGCCATAAACAAAAAACATGACAGATAACAATGAGCGCTGCCTACTCTCCATTGACTCGCAAAACTGGTAATGCAAATCGCTATTCTTGAGAGGCTTGAAATTTTAAAAGTGACGTGAAACATTTGAATCACGAATCTTAAACGCGCTAAACTTGAGATCCTACTGTGTGCGTATACAGGTAACTCGCGTTTGATTTAAGCATTTTTGGAATAACGCGATTGTTCAATTAATACCAAAAGCTAAATTATGCGCACCTATTTTTTTAAATCACAAGCTCAAGACAGTTTAAATTTGCCACACGTATTGGCCCGGTCGCCTGGCAGTGGAGTCGTGCGTGATGCCTGGTGAGGTGCTGGCAAGTTATTACTATAAAGTCAGTCATATTAACATCAACAATTTTAATATTAATAATAATAATAATAATTATTATACAGTATTACCCCGCTTTACACGGTTTCACTTTCCGCGGTGAAGTAGAATTTTTTTTTTTTTTTTAGCTCATAAAATTCATACAAATTACCCGGCCAGAATATAATTTACAGTGCTGGAATTCTTTCAGTATGATGATCACTTTGAATATAAACATCATGGATTTTGCATTAGACATACAAATTTTAGATCTAATGTAATAATTTGGTTTACACAAAGCAAATATTTTATCTTTTTGTGCAAAATATATGAAGTTTACATTCAAAATATTCCTTGACCGGCAAGAAATCCAGAAATGTCAATTATATTATCCTAACTTTAGTCTGAGGTATTATTTATTACTAAACGTTAAAATCTAATGTTTTCACCCACACATTTCTCAGAGAGGTAGGAGCTAGTGAGCTGGGAAGAGGGGGGGGGGGGGATTTGAGTCCATTATTTGAATGGACATTAACCTGGCGACTGTATTTCTCTTAAATATTAATTGTGTGAGCATACCATCATAAAATTTAGATGTTATTTTTACTACAACATAGGTATTGTGTCGGAAAAAGTGGAGTTTGGGGGTCGGGCCAGTCTCTATTGGAATTAATCCCATATGTTCTGTTGTTCACTTTACGCGGTTTTCACTTTCCCGTAAATCGGGGTACTACTGTAATAATGTAATAGTAAAGATTATTGCTACTAATGATGAAGATACTGGTGATAATGAAGTATTCTGTACAACAACTGTGACCACGTCCAGCAAGCTTCCCGGGTATCACTTTCTCAGTTCACACCAGCACTACTTTTTCTCTGTGCTCTCATTTGCACTGTGAGTTTATGATGTACCCTTTTAGTGTTAAACGCTGTTTTCCCCCATTGAGCATGTCTGGAAAACGTCCATCTGCCTCCTCTGGGGCGCCTATAGCTAAAAAGGTATGAAAACAATCGCAATGGACGTGAAATTAAATGTGATCACCCACCTTCAGAGAGGAGTGTGTGTGTCAGAGGTTGGCCGCGTGCATGGTTTAAGTGAGAGCACTGTTCGTACCCTGTTCTGTATATGATGGTTCCCTGACCTGTACCATTTACATGTATTCTTATGGGAAAATTATGCTAAAATCACACGTTTTTGAATTAAGCGGTAAGTGGTGGTTTTGAAGAATGTAACCCTGGTGTAAAATGAGAGGTTGGTGTATATGTAATGAGTAGTAATGGCGGTCTTATTCTTAAAGATTATTTACACATTAACTATACATTTATTGTACTTATAGAAGTTTGAAAAGGTACACACAGTAAAAGGTACACACACAAAAAGGTACACACAGTAAAAGGTACACACACAAAAAGGTACACACAGTAAAAGGTACACACAGAAAAAGGTACACACAGTAAAAGGTACACTCAGTAAAAGGTACACACTGTAAAAGGTACACACAGTAAAAGGTACACAGTAAATGATACACATAGTAAAAGGTACACAGTAAAAGGTACACACAGAAAAAGGTACACACAGTAAAAGGTACACAGTAAATGATACACATAGTAAAAAGTACACACAGAAAAAGGTACACACTGTAAAAGGTACACACAGTAAAAGGTACACAGTAAAATGTACACATTGTAACGGGTACACAGTAAAAGGTACACATAGTAAAAGGTACACACAGTAAAGGGTACACACAGTAAAAGGTACACACAGTAAAATGTACACATTGTAAAGGGTACACAGTAAAAGGTACACATAGTAAAAGGTACACATAGTAAAAGGTACACACAGTAAAGGGTACACACAGTAAAAGGTACACACAGTAAAAGGTACACACAGTAAAGGGTACACACAGTAAAGGGTACACACAGTAAAAGGTACACACAGTAAAGGGTACACACAGTAAAAGGTACACACAGTAAAGGGTACACACAGTAAAAGGTACATACAGTAAAAGGTACACACAGTAAAAGGTACACACAGTAAAAGGTACACACAGTAAAGGGTACACACAGTAAAGGGTACACACAGTAAAAGGTACATACAGTAAAAGGTAAACACAGTAAAAGGTACACACAGTAAAGGGTACACACAGTAAAAGGTACACACAGTAAAAGGTACACACAGTAAAGGGTACACACAGTAAAAGGTACACACAGTAAAGGGTACACTAGGGTGACAATAGTGCATAGGGGTGAATTTCTAAAATTGATTAAATGGAATGGCCATTGGTCCAATACTGCGTACCCATGAAAAAAGAACACAGGCGAAATCCTGGGTCATTTGGACAATATTTAGAGGTAGCTCAAGTCAATTGAAGTTTTATCCTTATAGGCAAAAAATACGAATATTCATAATATGCCGGTTTATTTTAAAATTTACATATTGAGCAAGTTTATGTGTACACTGTACATATAAATGATTAATTCCTTTTTAAAATGAAACTGCAGTGAACACGCTTACATCAATGGGTGGGAGAGGTGTGGACAACCCATTCATTGTTTTCGCTTTTTGCTTGTAAGGTCCTGTTTTGATGTCCCTGGTTGTGACCGCCTCTGCTCTTCAACAACCTGCAGCAGATGTTGACGCTGGTCTTCACTCTTCATGATCTTGCTGTTGAATGCCTGTATCAAGGCAATCCCTCTCTGCAGTGTCGTTGATGACTCTGAGACCACCCACAACTGACCCACAACTGCGACGCCAGTTTTGAAGTCTTCATCATCAGACCATGTGTCAGGTTCCTTGGACAAAAAAGAAGTCTTCATTTTGAGACTTTCAAATAGAAAGTTTGATCCTCTAGAAGCAAAGTCTGAGAGCTGCTTTGTGGGAAGGGAAGATGTGGCAGGAAGAGCAGCACGTTTTGGTGAATCCTCGGTCGCCTTCCTCTCAACGATTGCCCGAACTATGTTTGTCTTCATTGTTGCATTAACTTGTGGATCGAAGAGTGCAAGACCCACCAAGCCTTCACTGAGGTACCACAGGTGACGACCGAAGACTTGTGAGACATGTTCTTGATATTTTGACGTCGTGGTACTCTGACAGGTCTTGGAGGAGCCGCAAATCATTAGCAGGAGCGGAGGATGGAACGGAGGCCGTGAACCATGCACTGACATACACCTCTAGCACAAAGAATGTGAATCGTTTCAAGCCTAATGTCTCACGAGTAGTTAGTTTAAACTGATTAGCAAAAATCAGGATCTTCATGACATAAATGAGCTTAGCCATCCACCGTGCTCCGGGCCGTCGGAGATTAAACTTGGGTAGAGCTCCATCGAGACACCTGATTGCTAGCTCCAGTACCTCACGGTAATCATCACGTGGCTGCTGCTTCTTGCCCAGATGATGTTTCCAGCAACAGATGAGGTCATCTCGTTTCTCGTACAAACTTGGAGGGAGGTCTGAGAGAGGGCTGTAGTCATCTTGACTGATGTCCTTCCACTTATGCTTGAAGCGAGAGAAGAGAGTAATATCTGGTCCAGAGGAAGGCCCCATGCATTCCACATACGCTTTCTCGGCAACAAGCTCAAGGATGTGGTGACGACACGCGAGATGCAGAAGACGGCGGCCGAGTTTCTGCTCCAGAATGACACATGCCCCCGACAAGTGCCCAGTGTTTGAAGCTGTTGTGTCAAAACTGAGTGCTGAAACATTCTCTGATATTTTCCACTCTTCCAGCGCTGCACTGACTGCTGTAGCAATGGCCTGTCCAGTCCCTGACAATAGTTTCGGGACACCAAGCAGCTTTTCAGTATTGATTCCGGAGACAAGAATGGCGATTCGGTCAACACTCGCTCCTTGTTCATCAGGAATAATTTTTCCATCCCAGTGCACAGTGAGCACTTCACTAGGTTGAAATTTTTCTTTAATTTCGTTGGCAATCCCAGAACGGTGGGTCGCTCGCGAAGTACGCACTGTCTCATAGTTTAAAACTAGTTCCATTGGGTCATGACCTAGACTAGCAGCCGTGGCACTGACGATCCGGAGAGCAGAGCGGTGACTGATCCCAGTGCGGTCCAATGTACTTGACAATTCAGGGGTGATAACTTTGAGAGTAGCACGTTTACGATTGGAAGAAGATACCACTGGTGATATCGCTAGGGAACTTGTAGATGATGACGAGCTTGATTGTGATTCTGTTTCAGACGAAGAACCCAACTCATCATATTCAAGAGCAGAACTGGCTTGATTCTGTTGTAGAGATTGCTTACTCTTGCTTTCTTCCCGACGCTTCATGGAACAAGCAATCTTTTTGTCTACTCCTGCCATTACACCTCTTCTCCCTTTTTCTCGTTGCGCTGCCAGGAATGCTCGGTCTTCTTTGATGGTCAAGAGCTGCATTGCCTTGGGGTGGGCAACATCGAAGAGGTCCTCTAACTCATCACAAAAAGTTTCCTCTTTCTTACGTTGTGTGTCTGTAGTGCGAGTGCAGTTTTTCTTAAGTCCCTTCCACATTAAAAAAGGATCCACTACCTTTCGTCCAATACTCTTCTCAGTTATGGTAGGAATCCGTGCTTTATTCCAGAAACTAATAACCGATGCTGCAACTTCACTCGCAGAATCATTCACTGTTTTCTTATGTTCATTGTGACCGTGGAAAAACAGACGTAGAACATCTACTCTTGAAGGAAGTTGTGCACCCGTGATTTCGGTTATGTGTTGACCAATGAGCCAAACTTCAGTTTTTGAACGTGTACTCGCCATTGAACCTGAAACAAACAAAAACATTTATGTAACTTATGTTGTTACTGTTATGCAAACAACAGCACCCATAAAGCATACGGCATGCAAGATCACTTGTATAAAGTTTTTAAAGTGTTATATACCTAAATTGATGCATTGATTTTAGACAAAGACAATGGTACTAACCGTAATACTGCAACAAGAGCGACGCACACACACCCACCGTCACGTCTCACACACAACTGATGCTACTGTACCAGTCAGACACTGGCACACAACCTCTTCCCCCTACCCCGACTGACACCCGCCTCTCCCTCCCCTCTGCATTGCCAATAGCTGCACCAGCCAAAATACTCATTACTCATTTTTAGAAAAAATGTTAGGAACAACTTTAGTTTGAATTTGCATTCTACATATACCTGCAAAGTTTCATAGTAATCGGTTCATAAATAAAGAAATTAGAAAAAATCAATAATAATTTCAGTAGTGTTAACTTCAAATGGCTTGAGCCACCTCTAAATATTGTCCAAATGACCCAGGATTTCGCCTGTGTTCTTTTTTCATGGGAACGCAGTATTGGACAAATGGCCATCTAAAAATAAAAACTTTCACTTTTTATTGTCACCCTAGGGTACACACAGTAAAAGGTACACACAGTAAAGGGTACACACAGTAAAAGGTACATATAGTAAAAGGTACACACAGTAAAAGGTACATATAGTAAAAGGTACACACAGTAAAGGGTACACACAGTAAAAGGTACACACAGTAAAGGGTACACACAGTAAAAGGTACACACAGTAAAGGGTACACACAGTAAAAGGTACACACAGTAAAGGGTACACACAGTAAAAGGTACACACAGAAAAGGGTACACACAGTAAAAGGTACACACAGTAAAGGGTACACACAGTAAAAGGTACACTCAGTAAAAGGTACACACAGTAAAGGGTACACACAGTAAAAGGTACATGCAGTAAAAGGTACACACAGTAAAAGGTACACACACAGTAAAAGGTACACACACAGTAAAAGGTACACACAGTAAAGGGTACACACAGTAAAAGGTACACACAGTAAAAGGTACACGCAGTAAAAGGTACACACAGTGAAGGGTACACAGTAAAGGGTACACACAGTAAAAGGTACACACACAGTAAAAGGTAGTACACACAGTGAAAGGTACTCACAGTAAAAGGTACACACAGTCAAGGGTACACACAGTAAAAAATATCGCACAGCCCCCCTCCCCCCATGATACTGACTTGGGTAATGATCCATACATCACCTGATGTGCCGGAAGGGTTGGTATGCATGCCTGAATGGCAGAGGTTTCCACCTATCTATGGTAGCAACAGATATGTGAGGACACCTTCAGTCAAGGCTACCACCATATTGCACTCATCTTCCACAATCCCTCGTCCGTGGTGTCGTATTGTTTCGCACATAACCCGCGCGGTACTTTTTTTACCGTATGTTCACTTGGTCTCGCACACACACACTACTGTAACATGTTATATATGTCCCCACTGTCACACACATACACTACGTACTTTGCTGTCACTCATAATCGAGTATGACGATCATCCAGCTATGATACAATGTCACGAGTTATTAGGGATGTCACCTAGGTTGGTGAGTGTTGAGGTGACTAGAGACGCCGATATAGGACCAGCAGAGTTGTTCACAGATGTTGCACATGTGGAAGTTACATCTAGTGTGGGAGGGGCGGTGGCAGACGTCTTTCTGCTGTTGGCGCTTGTCTGCTTTGATATGCAGTTGCGCTAACTCAGAAGTATTGACACCTTCTTGTCTGATGATCCTCCAAGCGTTACGGTGTGGAGTAATCAACTCCCAGGTGAGGGTGTCGATTTGGCACTTTTTCAGGTTTGTCTTAAGACTATCCTGATACCTTATTAGTTGCATTATGTTTGCTATTCATTAGGTGACTGTAAAGTAACTGCTTTAGCAGGCTACTGTCTTCCATGCTGGTAACATGGCCAGTCCAGCGTAGTTGTTCATGGATAATGGTAGCCTCGATGCTCCTACAGTTGGTGTCAGCAAGAATACTGGCATTTGTTCTCGAGTCTTCCCAGCGAACTCGGAGCATGGAACGTAGACTACAGTATAGTCTTCATTTACGAGGTCAATTGAACCCGTGGAGGTCCGCGTAAAACGAGAAACGCGTAAACGAAATGACAGAACATATGGGATTAATTGAAATAGAGTCTGGGCTGACTTCCAAACTCCACTTTTTCCGACACAATATGTACCTTGTAGTAAAAATGACATCATAATTTTATGATGGTATTGACACACACAATATCTAAATAAAAAACTCCACCACTGTACAAATATAAAGGTGTTTAATACTTACGTTAGTAGAAGAGATGGGTCGGCACACAGGGATGGCGGCTGGCTCCGATACAGAGGGCAGATTAGTGGCCCTCCGGTGAATCACTATCGCTATTCACAGAGGTTTGCAGGGCCTTCCTGACAAACCCCTCAAAGTCCATATCCTCTCTGTCACTATCACTGACTTGGGCTGGCTGTGGTTTTGGTGGATTGCGGGCGAAGAAGTATGTAATACTACGTTGATGACTAGCATTGATGTTGTCGTCATGCATCTGGACATACAGCTCCATAAATTTTGACAGAAGGTTATTAGACACTTCATACCGATGCTTGACTGTGTTTTTGTCAAGGATGAGCTTTATTTTCTCCGCTAACTCGATGACTTCCTTCACATAACCATGACTTGATCCAGGTAGTTCAAGGTTTCTCGGGGGTGGTGGGGGTCCAGCGGAAGCCATTGTGAGGGGAATAGCGGGCACAAGAGAGAACAGTATACGCGGAGACTGAGAACAATGAGACTGGCCCGGCTAGGTCAGTGACTTCTTCCCTCTGGTGACAGGGCACGTCATGTTACATTAGAACACTCACAGCTAGCGGCGGAGGGAGGTAAGGATGCGTGGCACAATCACAGTCCGATACATCATATGACGTCAGCAATAACGTAAGAGCGACCTAATGCGCACCCTCCTGGCGCCGCTTCCCGCGTAAATGATGGTATGAACCGCGTAACTTAAAATTTTCATTCTGGCAAGGTGCCGCGTAAATGACCAAACGCGTAAATCGAGACAGGTGCCTCCTGTACATGACCCATGTCTCACTGCCATATAGCAGGCTTGAGATGCATATCTGATCCGATGTTGAATCTCTTCATTGATTTCTGTGGTGGTGGACAGGTGGGAGCCGAGATGCCGAAAGTGGGTAACATTAGAGAGGGTAGTACTGTTAAGGTGGATGGATGGTGGAGGTGTGTGTGAACCAGGGGCAGGCTGAAAGAGAATCTGAGTCTCACATACATTCACCTCAAGACCAAAGCGTGCATACGCCTCAGCGTAGGTGTTCAGGATCTGTAGGTCGCGTTCAGTGTGAGCAACGAGTGAGGTCGTTTGCATAATGAAGTTCAGTAAGGGAAGCTGGTGACACCTTTGTTCTTGCCTGGAGTCGTCTTCTGTTGAAAAGACCCCCCCCCCCCCACCCCTTTCATCCAGTACTCCATGTCCACCCCGCCAGCTAAATTGGCACTGGCACAAGTAAAGAAGGCAGCCAAGAAACGAGAAAATGGAAGAGTTGGTGCTAGTACACACCCTTGTTTAACCCCTGTTTGGAAGGGGAAGAACTCGGACTGAGTGCCATTGTGCAGGACACTGCCGTTTATGCCATGGTGGAGTTGCCTCACAATGGCGATGAATTTTGGTGGGCAGCCAAAACGGCCGGGGGTCCACCAGAGGGCTTCCCTGTTGACTGAGTCGAAGGCCATGATTAGGTCGATGAAAGCCATGTACAGGTCATGATGCTGTTCTCTGCACTTAACTGTATCTGGCAGGCAGCAAAGATCATGTTAATGGTGCCATATGATGGTCTAAAACCACATTGAGATTCTGGGAGGAAGTTTTCTGCCTCAGGAAGAAGTCTGTTTAGGAGGACTTGGGCAATAATCTTGTCAGCTACGGAGAGCAGCGAGATCCCACGGTAGTTGCCACAGTCTGACCGGTCTCCCTTGTTCTTATAAATATTGACGATGGAGGCGTCTTTAAGAGCTTGGGGGATTTCCTCCTTTTCCCATATATGAGCCTAGGACAATGGTGCCTTAGTCCTCTTCAAAGTACTCCCCTTGGGACCTCACACACTTCTTCCAGCATCCCTTCCACTTATCAAAACAGTCTGCAAAGTCCTCTTTCGGGATCTTCATCAGCTGCCTCGTCGCATTCTCCTTAATCTCATCCACGGTCTGAAATCTCCTCCCTTTCAACGGCGATTTTAGCTTTGAGAAAAGCCAGAAGTCGCAGGAAGCCAAATCTGAGCTGTAGGGGGCTGAGAGTCCTGGGTGATGCGATGTTTTGCCAAAAAACCCTGCACGAGACGTGAAGAATGGGCAGGCGCGTTGTCATGATGAAGCTGCCAGTCACCACTTGCCCACAGCTGCGGTCGTTTTCTTCTTACTGCAACCCTCAGCCGGCGAAGAACTTCGATGTAGTACTCCTTCGTTATTGTTTGGTCATTGTAAATGCGACGGTCACACAGTACCCACGCTCACTCAATGGCGTCTGCCGGTCAACTGAGTTGTCCCACGGGAGTGTGGCTGTTCATGCATGAGCAGTACGGTCCTCTCTGAGTGGCTGCCAAGTTACATCAAGGCCGCGTTACCAGTTCTCACAATATTCACAATGGCAGAATACTTTTGGGACAGACCTCGTATTTTCCGGGAGAGAGTGGAGACAGCTGGTAAGTAGAGGTCCTCCTGCTTTATACACCTCGACTAAGATTCCATCAGGCCCTGAGGCTTCGTTATTTTTCATCTGCTTGATGGCAGTAGCTACCTCATCCAGGGATGGAGGGCAGCTGAGGTGGGTCAGCTCTGGATGCTGAGGGACCTGCTGGGTAGTCACGACATCCACATCGGTGTTTCAGATGAGCAGCGAATGGTAGTGCTCTTTCCAGCATGACAGAATCCTTCTTCATCTTTAATTAAGGATTTTACTGTCAGATGAGCGGAGGGGTGGCTGCGTAATGAGTGACTGGCCATAAAATGCTTTAGTGGAATTGAAAAATTCGCGCATCTTGTGTTGATCTGCAATTTTTTGTGTTTCACATGCTTTATTTTTAAGTCAGTCGTTCTATAGCTTGCGAAGTTCCCGCTGGGCTGCCGCTTTCTTCTTGAAGAAAGTATCAGCTTTGGTCCAAGACTGAGGGTTGTTCAGCCAGTCAGCAAAAGCAGCCGGGTCATTATCATCAAACCAGTCCTGGTGTATTCTTTCGATCTGGCCGTGGGTCTCTCTGCAAGTTTTTGTCATAACAGTGTTGAGAATATCCCATTCGGCACTGGGATTTGTGTTGTTTGTTGTTGGGTTGCTTGTCAGTCCATGTTCGAGCTGCTCTCTGAAAGCATGTACTATCGCTGGATCCTCTAAACACTTTAGTGTTAACCTTTACACCCCATGTGACGTACTAAGAAGCGCGCCTTTTCCCGCCACTGTTTAAATGCCCAGTGTGGGTTACCAGGTTCCAGTGTGACTATTTGCCTGTCACGCCACACCTCGGCCACAGGGAAGCTTCCTGAACATAATTACCTACTTTTGTTTGTTTCATTTCCATTGTTTGTCCTTTTTATCATGTATCAAAGAAATATTGCTAAAAGTAGTGTAGTATTACTTAAAAATAATGCTGTGATTATGTTATAAGTTTATTTATTTGTGGAATTCTTATTATTTTATTCATTACTTGCTCTACCAAACACAAAGACAGCCAGACAGCCTGGTGTGTGTTGCCGAGCACTTTTTATGAAAAATAATGCAAATAAAATATTCAAAGTATATTATTTATTGCAAATAAGTATTATGATCAGTAAATATATGCATTATTGGCCACTTCGGGCACAAAGGCATGCTAAAAATAGCTGATAAATGTGTGGGTGACCACGAGCTCAGCTGTCATAACAGCACTGTCCATTTATTTCCCTCGCCACTGTTGCCACAAGGAAGTTTCTAGAGGATCAATATATAATTTTCCATACTTGTCTTTTATTGTTTTATCATTTAAGAAAGGTTAAAAATTATTTTTGGAAAAGTTTTGATTTTTCCCGATTTTCCCCCGGGGCGACGTGAAGTGAGAGCTTGGATCTGACAAGTCGATGATCAGTGTTACAGTGGTCTGAGCCACGCATGGCATGGGTGATGAGGACCTCGGCGATCTCTTTCTCTGACAATGATGTAGTCAATGAGTTGCCAGTGTTTGGATTGTGGGTGTTGAACCCTTGAACTTGTCGGCCTGCCTAAACAAGGTATTGGTGACAGTGAGGTTGTGAGCAGCACACTTGCTGAGTAGGAGTAGGCCATTGGGATTACACTTGCCTAGTCTATTTCTCCCTATGGTTCCCTGCCAAATGTCAGCATATCTGCCAACTCTGGCATTGAAGTCACCAAGGAGCACAACCTTGTCTTCTCTGGGGATAGAGGTTAGCACTCTGTCGAGGTCGGCGTAAAAGGCCTCCTTGATGTCATCCTCTGCATCTAGTGTTGGGGCATATGTACTATTGAAGAAAGCATGACGTGAGTGATTCAGTGGGACTCGAAGAGTCATAAGGCACTTGTTGATCCCAATAAGCATTTCAGTTAGCCTGTGTAGGATGAATTGGAGGATGGCAGAGCCAACTCCATAATTGCAGTTTTTCTCTACAGCAGGCTTACTCTTCCAGAAGAGGGTGTAGCCAGACCCCTGTTCTGTGAGTTGGCCCTCATCTGGGAGCCGGGTCTCACTGTTGGCTGCTATGTAGATGTTATACCTAGCCAGCTCTTTTGCCACAAGGGCAGTTCTTCTTTCAGGACGTGCATTTGTGCCAGTATCCAGAAGGTTCCTGACATTCCATGGTTTGTTTTTGTTTGGATCTGTGATGTTGGTTGTGTTTTTGACTGCATATGGATGACCTTACTGGGTGAAATTGCCCATCCAGGTTGGGTTTTTAGGCAGGCTATGGTTAGGGCACCTTTTTTAGCCCCTTCCCCATGTGGGGTGAGCAGAATGGTTCCTCGAAAGAGCTGCTCAGTCTCACAGACAGGACCGGATTGCACTGCTGCCTAGATCCCAGTGCATAAACGACCATCTTATCTGTGCCGCCCTGTGCAGAGTTGTGATTAGAGACTCCCGGCAGTCATCTCTGCCTGTACCCATCACCACTTTGGGGGCATAGGGGTTTTGATGATGATGAGAGGCATGATGAACTGGATGATCGCTTTTCGTGAGTTGATTTATGTGGTGAGGCAGGAGCGCAGGCTGTAACCACACATCTTGGCTCTCCCTTTTTCTGATCCAGTGGTGCAAGTGTTGCAACGACTGGGGAGAGGGAGAGTTGCAATGGACTGCCTATGGCCCAGTTTGTTGGGTTTCGTCTTAGTAGCCTGTCAATCAGGCATTGCCTTCGTCCCCCGGTGTAGTCACCTCTTCTGCCTATACCACCATTAGGGTCTTGTTGGAGCTCTGTAAGCATTTCTGCCTAATGTGGGGCTCCACCACAAATTTTTTGTTCAGGGTTTACTTCCAGTAGCCTTATGCCTACCACGGTTAATCCGCAAGGCAGTGGGGCGGTGGTTGGTAGGCGCCAGGATGTGTCCACATGCCGGTGGGCTTATGTGCCATCCCTCTGGGGCCCACTGCTACTCCAAGATCCCCTGCTTACCTAGCCTGGGCCCACGAGGCACCCAGTTACCGTGTGTTGCCACGAGGGGGCACAGCAGGAGTCTTGATGGTGAGGAGGCTGTGTACTGGCAGGGGAAGACTTATGCAAGTTGCTTTCCTGTTCGCCACGAGGGCTAGCCAGCGGCGGTAGCTGAAAACGAGAGGGAGCAAGCAGTGCTTGCACCTTAACACTAACATAATGCTGCCACATTACAGGTAGACTATAAAAAATCCGGCAACCTAGGGACCTGAGGAATACCGGATTTTCGAAAATGCCGGAAAACTGATGGTTATATTTGCTGTATAAGTTTAACAGAAAATGACTACCTGTACAGTCCTTTAAACAAAGAAAATTAAACACTTAAGTTAGGATAATATAATTGACATTGCTGGATTCCTTGTAAGACCAGGAATATTTTGAATATAAATGTCATATATTTTGCACAAAAGATAACATATTTACTCAGAGTAAACATTATATCTAAAATTTGTATGTCTAATGCAAAATATATGATGTTTATATTCAAAATGATCATCAAATTGTAAGAATTCCAGCAATGTAAATTATATTCTGGCCGGGTAATTTGTATGAATTTTATGAGCTAAAACAAATATCTTCAGTTAATAACAAAAAAAAAAAATATTCTTCACACCATAACAGATGGTCGGTCGGTCCCTCCCTTCCAGGTGTGTGGGAAAACCATACTATTTACCTTTTTAGTAATTTATAATACCTCAGACTGAAGTTAGGATAATATAATTGACATTGCTGGATTCCTTGTAAGACCAGGAATATTTTGAATATAAATGTCATATATTTTGCACAAAAGATAACATTTATTCAGAGTAAATATTATATCTAAAATTTGTATGTCTAATGCAAAATCTATGATGTTTATATTCAAAATGATCATCAAATTGTAAGAATTCCAGCAATGTAAATTATATTCTGGCCGGGTAATTTGTATGAATTTTATGAGCTAAAGCATATACATTGACCCCTCGTTTAACGAACGCCTCGGTTAACGAAATTTCGGTTAACGAATTGCCTTCCATAAGGATCTTCAATTCGGTTAACGAAAAAAAATTCGGTTAACGAATTTCTTACGAACCGACCTCAACATGTTTTCGCTTGCACTGGCCGGGCAACCAGCTTTAGTATCAGTCCACTAATACATTAATCGGTTCTAGGGCTTAAATTCCTAACTATTTTAGTAAATATCAAGAAGTTTATACTATTCAATAATTTTAAAAGTTTAATATTCAATATTTTAGTCATTTTAACAATTACTGAACATAATTGAAGGTAAAGTGACTAGTTTAAAGCGCAGCATCCAGCCTCTTAACACAGCAAACAGGCGCCAGTTACTCTGTTTTCACTGGAGGTAACATCTTGCTTGAGACTCTCTTCAACTAAATGCTTTTTTTCTGTGTTTCCAAGCAAATTATTGGTCATTTTGAAATATATTTTACATATTGACAATATATAATGCAGTACAGTGTTGATTTAAAGAAAATAATCTTGAAATACACCAAGAGAACTAAAATTTTATGGGTGACTTCTCTTCCACCCCAATGCCTTCTCTTCTTCCTTCTCCTCCACCCCCATTGTAATTCCCATCATCATCATCATCATCCAGGAGCCTTCTACATACACACCTCAAAGTAAGTGAACTTTTCTACCATTTTTGTTGAATTTAGGAAATTTTCGGTGAGCTGGAACCAATTACCCAAAAACCCATTGAAACAATGGTTTCGGTTAACAAACTTTTCGGTTAACGAACGACCTTCTGGAACGGATTGAGTTCGTTAACCGAGGGGTCACTGTATCTTCATTAAATAGGTAGTAGGTAGCTACCAAATAGGGTGGTACTACCACCTGGGAAGATATTGGAAGCATAATGTGTTGTCTATGGTAGATCCTGCTGCCATATGGCATCACGAAAATTGTGACTAAGTCCCAGGTTGCTGATCTGACTTTCTGCCTCATTTACACACAATTGCAGGGTCTCAATTGTTTCTCTTAACACAACATTCATATATTGTTCCTCAATTTTGATTTTTTTCATTTTGTATTTCTTTATGGTTCTTTATTATTATTATTATTATTATTATTATTATTATTATTATTATTATTATTATTATTATTATTATTATTACATTTTTGCCCCCCAGGCCCTGATGTGGGTCAGCGACCTGTGCCTGGGTGGACTGGTTCCCGTAAAAAAAAAAAAAAAATTGAAAATTCGCTACGAAATCCATGCCGGAAACTGAAGGTTCCGGTTTATCGATTGCTGGATTTTTTATGGTCAACCTGTACATGCATTTTACCACCCTGTGTGTGGCTACACACACGCTATTTTTCTTTGTTTCCTATACAGTAGAACATCATATAACACAAGATATGTTCCAAGAGAGGTCGCTTTTAACTGAATTCACACTAAATCGAAGTGTTGTTTAAATGGAATAATTTAATTTGGTACTTGAGAGAAACACAAAATACTAAAAGGACTGACAGTCTACCCAGATGCACCTAAGCCCATCTCCTAGAATGAACAAAACATTGTTTTTTGTAGTATTATGTTAAAACAAACACTTGTAAATCAACTCAGCTAAAATTAAGGGATGTGAAATGGTCTGTTTACTGGCCGGGAAGATGGGGGGGGGGGAGGGAGGGAGGTGAGGTAATATGTTTGAAGGTTGGCACCAAAGGTCTAGTGAAGTATTTATTTGTTTATTTATGTCCTTTAGATTGAGTTTATGTTTTTTGTTGATAAAATGTCACAAAAGTGACCAGGGAGAATATAATTTACATTGCTGGAATTCTTATAAGATAGTGATTAGTTTGAATATAGACATGCTATAGTTTGCGCAAGACAAAATATTTAGTAATCATTTAGTACATTATTTTGAGTACATATACAGTACAGCTTTGCCCTTAGGACAGTGTAGCATGCCTAGCGAAACATTTGGCGCGAATTTTAAAATGTGATGTGTCAGATTGACTCACGCAAAATAGGAAAGATTCCCTTTAATTAAAAACTATTTTCCTTAATTGTGGGTGTCGCTTTATATCAATAATCTTAAATTGAATCGTTTTAAATCGACGTTCTACTGTACTCTTCTCCCAACTCTACCAACTATTTGGAACTCTTTGATTATCTCCCTTCTTGCCATGAGTCGTTGCTATCCTCACACCCCAACACCGAGATCCTCTACCTCGGGGATTTCGATGTACACTAAGTCCTTTGCTTAACGTCGTCCCACTTAAACTTGTTTCGGTACTACGTCACTAAACTTTAGAGACCAAAAATTTGCTTAACTATCCGGTGATTCATTACTACGTTGTTTTGCATTGTAACAGACTACCTTTTACAGCGCATCACCCCCTCTCTTCTGGCCGTGCTACGCTCTTCCAGCTCAGCACGCTGCCCTCAATCTTCGAATGTCACAGCATCCCCATGCCACGCCAAGACAGTCTGTTACGACTTCACATCATTCGTGTGTGCTTAATTGCTTTTGCTCTAAAACTGTACTATAACCATTATAAATGGTTTCCATGTAACGGGCCGAGTTTTCTCTTTTGGATAATTTACCATCCAGCTTTTCTTTTCGGTTAGTAGTCTATTTATCCATACTTATATGCTCTGTGTAGTACTCTTTCCAATGAGTACTCTGTTTTATATACTTATTCTTCTTCCATTCTTTACATATATATTTATTCTTAGTTTCAATGTTCTTACCTTTCTGAAGTATACTTTGTTTTATGTCTATTCTTATACATGGGTTAGTCTGGGGAACCATGTTATTCTTTGTACAACACTTTTTATACTTACAAAGGGTAGCTGCCACCACCCAGACTTTTCATTATATAACATAACTCATGGAAAGTTGTTGGGTAGTGTGGTACATGTCTTGGCACGTGAGTAAGTATTATTTTCTGGGAACCAATGTTTAGAAGGAGTAGAGTGGTGATACTCGTAGTTTACTAATTCAATGTTTATTAACACAGTGAGTGGAGAAGATGCATCTTAGATTCACTCAGGCTAAAAGAACCGCAAGTAACTTATTAAGTCATCAAACACTTCAAGAACTTATTACCTCATTAAATACCTCCAAATACTTATTACTTCATTAGACAATTGTGGTATTATTCCTCTGACAAATGAGATTCAGTAATTATACACAAGATATCACTGGACCCCCAGGTCTTACTTTTACAAGTCACAAATTACATCTTCAATTCTTGGTTACAACATTTAACAATCAATATATTATTCCATTGTTACTGCAAGTGGATAATATGACACACTTGACATTATCCCAAATCAAATTATAACCTCACGTTCTATCGTCATGAACATGATACTTTTCCTTCAGTTCATGTACTCAACTCGCATAACATATTTCCTGGTAATATCCACATTTATGGTTTCACTGCTTAACCTGGGATTTCCATCTGTTAGTTAATCCCTCAATCAAGATACAATAATACTTAGGCCCGTGTAACTGTGAGGAGTGCCTCAGGGTATATATCCCAAGTGTCTCCATAACAAATGAAGATAGCTGTCAGGGGGTCGGTTGTAGACCGACACACGCCAAGGGAGCTGCCGCCTAAGTTGCAGGAAAAGGACTTCCCAGTTTAATCCTGTCGAATTAACGGCATCATCCAACTCGGCTACCGACCCACGGTAGCCGATGAGTATTCAGCTCAACACACTGGCCTGGAGATACGTTGAGGAAGAGTCACGAATGCGTCAATAATTAACTTCAACTATACAAAACATACGTCTGGCAACGGTCCAGCCGATATCTAAATCTCTACGTTACTCGACTTAATTGGCACAGAAGTCACTATGTTAAAACATGAACACTGATATTCACAAAATTGACTAAGTTAAACTGAATTACTAGGCGGCGGGGAACACACATAACCATACCTGGAGATACGTTGGGGAAGAGTCACGAATGCGTGATTCTCCCTTGTGTAGAGGTATATACGTGCACCTGCTGGGCAGCTTGGGCCTCCATATTCATGCCAGAAAGATCAATCTTACCAACAACATACCTTCTCTACCATTTTGGATCACCGTATACTTAATTATGAACTCCGGTATTCCTGATCAGGGTAATTTCCTATGTCTATTCTTATAATCTAATCAGAGGTTGAGCTTGCCAGGAAAAGGTGGAATATACACGTTGACATCAATTCTGCAAGCTCAGGCCTGTGGCGAACAAGGAGCTATTCACAGGGAGACGTTAGATCTTGGAGATTATACCAGTTGACAGAATAATTCTGGAAATTAATGACTTTCTTAAATAGACAACTGACTCTAACTAAACTACAAACATCAGATTCTCTGATGTCGGGGCGACAAAATAACATAACTCCAGTAGTGATCAGAAACTCATGGGTGTTCTTAGGGAACGAAACCGATGGGTATCGTTTGTCCTGGCAGACTCAACACTCACTTACTTGACACATCTTATTAACAATAAGGACAGTTGAAGCGTTCAACACCACTCACAATAGATCTTGAATGTTTCAACTGTAAACAGACATATCTAAGCTTACTCAAAACCAGGGTGTTCTCTCTCACATTCAAATTCATTATATAGAGAGGTTGGTTTCAGTAAGTCAGAGAAAATGGGATAACGGAGGACTGAGGCGTCTTGAAGTGACGAGAAAACGGACTCCTCAGATGGAGGACTCAAAAATAAAGCAGAGGTACATGTTTTGTGGGCTAGTGAGCATAATATGAATCATTTGATTTTGGCGTTAACTGACGTGTACGACCGTGGTCGTTACATCCAAGTGCCCATCAAGTGCTACTGATGCTAGTGTAGTGAAAAGGCAACATAGGATCATTACTCTTGCTACGAAAATGGATGTATTAACCTGATTTGAAAAAGGGGAACGCTCTGTGGACATAGCCGCTGTGCTTGGTCTAACCCCCACAACGGTGCACACTATCCGGACCAACGCTGACCAGATTAAGGTTAGTGCTGGAAGTGGTACTACTCTCAGTGCAACTAAAACAACTCGTACTAGAAGTACTGTGATAGTATAGGTGGAAACGATGGCTATGTGGATGGAGGACCAGAATCAACGCAATGCCCCTGTGAGCCTTATGGTTATCCAGCATAAGGCTAGATCCCTGTTTGACGACATAAAGGAAACAGAGGGTGAAGGATCGAAGGATGAGACCTTTACGGCCAGCCGGGGATGGTTTCAATGGTTTAAATGTCGTTATAACTTCCACAACATAAAGATGACTGGTGAAGCTGCTAGTTCAGATACGGTTGCTGCCGAGACATTCCCTCCTTAATTAAAGCAGTTTATCCAGGAAGGAGGCTACTCATCGAAGCAAGTCTTCAATGTGGATGAGACTGGTCTCTTTTGGAAGAGGATTCATGGGAGGACCTATATCTCCAAGGAGGAGAAAAGAGCACCAGGTTTTAAAGCGGCAAAAGACCGCTTGACGCTGCTGATTGGCGCGAACGCTGCCGGCTACTTTAAGCTGAAGCTGATCTTGATTTCTCGCGCTACCAACCCACAGGCGCTGAAAGGTTACTCTAAGGATCACCTTACAGTGATCTCCCAAGATTAATCCGCAAGGCAGCAGGGCAGTGGTTGGTAGGTGCCAGGACGTGTCCACATGCCAGTGGGCTTATGCATCATCTCTCTGGGGCCAACTGCTACTCCAAGATCCCCTGCTGGTCTAGCCTGGGCCCACGAGGCACCCAGTTACCGTGTGTTGCCACGAGGAGGCACAGCAGGAGTTTTGATGGTGAGGGGGCTGTGTACTGGCAAGGTAAGACTTATGCAAATTGCTTTCCTGTTCGCCACCAGGGTTAGCCAGCGGCAGCAGCTGAAAGCGAGAGGGAGCAAACAGTGCTTGCACCTTGACACTAACATAATGCTGCAACACTAGATTCATTACACCACCCTGTGCAACACGCACACACACACACACACACACTTTTATAATAGCTTGAAGAGGTAAAGTTTTAATGTATTTAAAGCCATCCTTATGTTCTATTGTTCACCATTATACGGCCGTCTTCCACACCCTTGTGGGTTAGTTGCCATTACCTGACGGCAGCTGCACGGTCTCTTGTCAGGTTCTTAACTCTGTCATCTCTTACAACTTCTCCCATGTCATATTGGCCTACCCATGACTCTCCTTCCCTAGCTCCTGTGCCCTTTGACCCAGCTGAACTCATCCATTCTCTCCACATGCCCAAACCATCTCAGTCTGCCTCTACACAAGACTTCAGTACTGTACAATACTCTCACTACCCAGCTGCTCTCTAAGCTCTCAACAAGGCTTCTTGACTTTCAGGGCTCTATTACTTAAAGGTTAAAGGCTCATATTAGTTACATTTTCTCTTATATTCATCTGTGTAAAAGAGTGACCAAAAATATGTTATTTGCTTAACAGGCAACATTGACCTAAAGTTGGCCGGTCGTCTGTACAAGGACCTGTGTGTCGCCCGGGAGAACTTGGCTCTCAACAGTCACCTTCATCTACTCTATCTTGTGACGCCCTACGCTGTTGTCTCCTCCGTCAAGATCATCCCCAGCATCTTCTACACTGCTGTAAGAATAACCCTTTCATTTTTGGCTGTATGGTTAGGTTAGGCTTAAAAATTCAAGCATACAGTATACTCAGGGGCAGATCCAGAAATATGAAAGGGGGGGGGGGGGAGGTCCAAGAAGTTTTGGGTGGGGGAACAGGCGAGCAAAGTGAGCCCACCCAGCTGGGGAAAGTTTTTTTTTGGGGGGGGGGGGGCAGTGTAAGCACCCAAATATTTTTAAGTCTGACCAATATTATGGTCATTTTGAGGCCATGTGCACTTGGTATTAGGAGAAATTCTGAGGTCAATAGTAATTACTTTTTACTTTACAAAAATACCTGAGTACAATACTGCATTAAGAAAATGTATTGGAATTTTCTGGTGAAAGGGGGTGGGTCTGGACGTCCAAGACCCCTCCTGGATCTGCCCTTGATACTGTTAGTGATTTGGTATCTTACAGAGCTCTCTGAGTACAGTACATCAGAGAGTCTAAGCGGGTACCTAGAGCAACATGTGGTGTGTGGTGCTGTAGTGCACAAAACCTGCTGCTGCTGCACCCTGCTGCCACCACAATTATCATCACATTATGGATTCTTCAGAGCAAAGAAAACCAAGAGATGTTATTACTACCATAACTTTAACCAGTTTATTTTATCATTGTTTATTGTCATTATTAAACCCCAATAAAACATCTGGTGGTTGTCATTGCTCTGCGAACTCCTCTCATCCACTGACCACATCATTACTCGTGTTATGATGATTTAGCGCATCCTGATAGGGGAACTTCCCTGTGTGACGACCAAGTTTTCAAACTGAGCACTAGTAATGCTTTATTTAGGTGTGATTAAAAATATTAATAGTGTCATAAATGTAGTATATAACATATACTTTATTTTGTGGCCAGTATTTGTCACTTGGAGAAGAGGAGGTGAAGGTGGCCAAGCTTCTGGGCATCACTGAGGCCATTGTGGTCAAGCTCACTTTGGGCCACTATAGTAAGGTAAGTCTTAATGTGTTTCTCTTAAACCTTCACCTTTTTTAATAATACCGAAACAGTTTATTTAGCAATAAAAATAGAGAAACAGTAGTTCCTTCAAATTCGAGGGGGTTAGGTTCTCAAAATGTCCGCGAATCGCCAAATGCGCGTATAACAGTTTGCTGACTAGGTGGGGGGGGGGGGGGGGTTACTTGTGTACAAAGATATGTATATTCCCTCTTTGTGTTTGCCCTTAGGACAATTATTTCTTTTACCTGTATTGTTTATATACAGTGTATGTGTTGTGTGTGTAGACACAAACACAAAACACATGCAAATAACTAATAATGGGAAAATCCTCTCACAAATAAACAGAAACAAATGTAGTATTAAAAACGTTGAGTCTACCCTCAAGTCTAACTCTGTGCTCTGTTATTAATAAAGCACGGTGAAGGAAATGCTGTTTCCAGAACGAATGGCCCCCTGTCCTGGCCACGAAAATGTCGGCAACTTTAAAACTACCTGCAGTCATTCTTGGGTATATCCAGGGTGTCATCCACAAATAATAGAGGACTGTGAAATAAATATCCACAAATTATCTGGGTGTACTGTACAACAACTTGGATAGTGAGTCAAGTGAGAGCCTGAACCGTCTTAGTGGCACCTGGTATGCTGTATACAGGAAAACCTCAATAAACCAGACTAATTGGGGCAGACCCCAGTCCGTAAAATGCAAAAGTCCCAGAAAAGTCAAGCCATGGCCCTGCTTATCTGGACTTTCCTGAAAATCAGACATAAGTCTAGTTATAGGTATTCACTAATATGACTGTTTCGTTCTGTAAAGTGTTTACCCATAGTATAAATAGTAGAAGTGCTTCTCCATGTGTACTGGGTAAGAGTGTAGTACCAACCGCGGCTGTCCAATCATACTCGCCCGTGGTGAGTGAAAAATCCTTACGACGAGTCAGATTAAAAAATCACGAGTCCATCAGCCAAGTAATAATTTTGTGTTGTGTAAAAGTGAAGGAGACCTTGTAGGCACAGTAGATCCCACGAGTTTAAAAGGTTATATATTGAACAGTTCTTCAATATGCATGAATACTGATTATTGATGTCCCCGTTAGCCAGAACAATTGGTGCAGAGCACTTCCGGGGATGAGAGATTTACAGCTAACCAGACTTTCTCAAACCCAGAAAAATTCCTTTTCCCCGGAATATTATACGGTTACTGGGAAAAGTTTTCGAGTGTCTCAACTAGACACCTTGCCCACACAGACACTAGCCCACTTCCCCAGAATGTTTCTGGGTGCTGGGATGTTTTCCTCAAGTGTAAATTACTGGAGTCTGTAAATGCAGTTCTAATTAAGTTAGAAACTCCATTTCTTTATAATAATAATCCAGAATAGTTTATCTAAAAGTTTGGTAAAATAAATATATTTGAAAAAAAAAAATCTTTATGGTATGGGAGTGAATGAAGTTGTGTTACAGCAAAGACAGTTATTTTCCTCTTCCATGGAGCTGTGAGAGATTAGTGGATCTCGTGTATCTGACCTGACTCAATTTCAGGCAGCTGACTGAAGCGTGCTGCTCTCCATCCAGACCAAAAGAACCCTATACTGCACTGTTACCCAGGGACAAAAAAAAAAAGCACAATTTATCGTACAGGAGGTACATTCGACCAGGGCTGGCCACTCAGGACGCGAGCACACTCTAGCTACGCTACTCGAGACATATTGGATACCCAAGTGCCGTAAGATGATCAACCGAGTACTACGTACGTGTGTAATTTGTCAAAGAAGCAATTGGAAGCCTATCCACCAACGCCATTCTGACCTGCCAGAGGACCGGGTACATCCAGAAGATCCAGAAGATTGGCCATTCACCTGCACCGAAGTCGACTGTTTTGGTCCCTTTATGGTTAAACAAGGCCGGGCCCGGGCGAAAAGATGGGGATGCTTCTTTACATGTCTGGCCACCCGAGCTATACACCTGGAAGTCTTCACCTCACTGGACACAGATTTATTCATCAACGCCATGATGATGTTCGCATCCTGCAGAGGACCTCCCAAGCGCATCAGATCTGACAATGGAACCAACTGACACCACCGCAGTTGCTGGAGGATCGGTTTTTTTCACACTTCATTTTTCCAACATTCAGGGACTGAGATCCAATTTTCCTTCTGTGGAGCACCATCTATTAACCTCTTCCCCCGACCTCTTACTACTTTCCGAACTTCAACTGACCAAAGCAGCTTCACCCAAACCTCTTCAAGTCTCCAACTACAACCTTAATACCTCCTTCCATTCTAAGGGAGGTGTATGCACCTACTGCAACACACGTACACCTATAGCTCAACTCATGGATCTTGAATCTTCCCTTTATGATGTCATCTGGCTCAAAATATCTCTACCTACTGTGACTATTTTTCTGTTTCCTATACTGTTCTCTCACCTCTACCAACTATTTCGAACTCTTTGACTCTCTCACTCCTTGCCATGAGTCATTGCTATCCACACACCCCAACACCGAGATCCTCTACCTAGGGGACTTCAATGTACATCACAGAGAGTGGCTTGGCTCTGCAAGGGATGACCCAGGTGGAGCTGAGGCACTCTCTTTTTCCCTATTTAATGATTTGGAACAAATAATCAAACACCCTACATGCGTTCCTGATCAACACGATCAACTTGCTAACATTCTTGATCTTTGTTTTACCTCTAACCCCTCACACTATTCATACTCAATTTTTGCCCCCTTAGGGTCTTCTGATCACACTCTTATTTCTATTAAATCAAACTGGTCACGACCACCTCCCCCACCCCCTCTAAACGTCAACTATGGCACTATCGGAGGGCAAGCTGGCAATCCTTGCGAGAATTCTTCACCGACTTTCCTTGGGGTGAATGTTGCTTTTCCACTCGGGATGCCTCGGAATGTGCTGACAGCATTGCTGGGGTTATACAGGGCGGTATGAGTGCATTTATCCCATCTTCTACCAAAACTTTCACATTACAATCATGGTTTGATTGCTCCTGCTCTCTTGCTTGCAGGGTGAGAGATAGTGCATATCGAGCTATGAAACTATCTCCTTCTCCTATTACCCGCACCTCTTTCATTACTTCTAGGAATCGTTGTAAGGCTATTCTTCGTAGGGCCAAGCTGAATTTTATTAAAAGAAAGACCGCTGTCCTGACTAATTCTTCCTCTAATAAATCCTTTTGGTCCTTAACTAAAAACATCTGTAACAACTTCTGCACTCCTTTTCCTCCCCTCTTCCGACCTGATAACCCTATAGCCAACTCTACCCTCTACCCCTGACAAAACCAACCTCTTTGGCCCCTTATTCTCCTCTAATTCCACCTAAGACAATTCCCACTCTATCCCTCTTGCCCCTGCTCCTCCTACTGAACCTATGCACTTTCCTATAATCTCCACTCGCAGGGTTGCCAGTGTGTTATCCAGGTTGGATGTGAGTAAGGCGCATGGACCGGACGGAATACCCCCATGTGTTCTGAGGGAGTGTGCTGAAGCCCTGGCCCCTGTGCCTGCTCGCCTCTTTTGCCTCTGCCTCAAAACCCAAACTTTTCCTTCTTCTTGGAAGCATGCCTTAGTTCAGCCCACTCCGAAGAAGGGTGACCATTCTAATCCCTCCAACTATCGCCCCATTGCCCTAACATCATCCCTCTCTAAGATTTTCGAAACTATCTTAAACTCCCATTTTCTCCGTCACTTTGAACGCCTTTCTCTTTTGTCAGATCACCAGTATGGCTTTCCCCAGGCGAGATCTACTGGTGATCTGCTCTCCTATTGCACCCATCTTTGGTCATCCTCTCTTAGGAATTATGGGGAAACTTTCGTCGTGGCCCTCGACATCTCCAAAACATTTGACAGGGTATGGCACAAGTCTTTACTAGCTAAACTTCCCTTTTTTGCTTTCTCTCCCCCCACTTTGTTTTCTCATCTCTAGCTTTCTTGAGAACTGATCCATGGCAGTTGTTGTCGAGGGATTGATCTCTCGCTCTTTCTCTACCAATAGTGGTGTCCCACAGGGTTCTGTTCTTTCACCTACTCTCTTCCTTCTTTTTATCAATAATTTACTTCACACTACAACTAATTCTATCCATTCTTATGCTGATGATTTTACTCTTCACTCTTCTTTACATTTTCCCCTTCCCCCTAACTCTCAAACTAGATCTGTTTCTAGAGCTGATATCATTACTTCTATCAATGCGGATCTGTGCAGCATCTCTGAATGATGAGCTATATACTTGGTTAAATTTATTAGTAATAAAACTCAGTATTTACCAATTACACTTTCTAAATTAGATGATCTCCCACCAATTACATTTCAGAATGCATTTATTCTGCCAAATTCTAAAATAGATATGCTAGGCCTCACCATTTTCTCTAATATGTCATGAAAGCCACACATTCTCAACATTGCTAAAGCTGCCTCCCAATAGCTAGGAATGCTGTACAGATGCTGTAGCTACTTCACTCCTGAGCAGTTGCTCCAAGTATATAAGGGATTCATTCCTCCTGACTTTTAGTACTGCTCTCATATCTGGGGTGGCTCTTCAATTGTTACATAGGGTGGAATTAAAGGCATTTCATTTTATTAACTCTCCCCCTTTAGTCGTCAATTTTTCTTCCCTTTCTCTTCGCCACAATGTTGCTTCACTCTCTCTCTTTTACAGGTACTTTAATGGGCAATGTTTGGTGGATTTGACATCCTGTGTAGCGCCGGCAAGGCCGTGGGCTCGTAACACACGTCTTGCCCGCGATGCCCACCGTTTCTCTGTGCATGTCGGTCACACTATAATACAGTGATCCCTCGGTTAATGAGCGCCTTGTTTAACGAAATTTCGGTTAACGAATTACCTTCCATAAGATTCTTAACTTCGGTCAACTAGCATTTCCTCGATTAACGAATTCCTTATGAGCGGCCCTCAACATGTTTTCACTTGCACACTAGCTGTGGTATTAATCCGCCAATACGGTAGTCGGTTCTAGGGCCTAAATTCCTTACTATTTTAGTAAATATTAAGAAGTTTGTACTATTCAATAATTTTAAAAGTCTTATCTTAAAATTTTTAGTCATTTTAACAATTATTTAACATAATTTAAGTACATGGAAACTAGTTTTTAGCACGCCAAACAGCCTGTCAACACACCATACAGGCATCAGTCTCTGTCTTTTCAGTGGAGGTAACATCTTGCTTCAGACTCTCTTCAACATAAATGCTTTTTTTTGTTTCCTGTCAAATTATTGGTCATTTTGAAATATATTTTACATATTGACAATATATAATGCAGTGCAGTGTTGATTTAAAGAAAATAATCTTGAATTACACCAAGTGAACTAAAATTTTATGGGTGAAATGGCACCATGGGGTTCCACCCCAATGCCTTCTCTTCTCCCTTCTCCTCCACCCCCATTCTAATTCCCATCATCATCATCATCCAGGAGCCTTCTACATACACACCTCAAAGTAAGTGTACTTTACTACCTTTTTTGTTGACTTTAGGCAATTTTCGGTAAGCTGGAACCAATTACCCAAAAACCCATTGAAACAATGGTTTCGGTTAACAAAGTTTTCGGTTAACGAGCAACCTTCTGGAACGAATTGTGCTCGTTAACCGAGGGACCACTGTAACCCGTTATAGAACCTCCTTCTTTCCTCACACAACCAAACTGTGGAATGCTCTGCCTTCTGTGTTTCCATACTTATACAATCTGTCTCACTTTAAAAAGCCGGTTTTCAGGCATCTTCGTGGTGTAGATTAACACACGAACCTTTTTCTTCTCTATATTCAATTTCTTTCGGTTCTTATTTTTTCGCCCCCCAGGCCCCGTTGTGGGTCATTTGACCTGTGCCCGGGTGGGCTAACTCCCGTTAAAAAAAAAATGGAAAACAAATAAACAATATTGTCTCTTGAATGAGTCGGTACAGTAGACAAACAGT
>CAUDMG010002447.1:132500-157500 GCA_958450375.1 Homarus gammarus | reverse complement strand
GACCTAATCGATCACAATATAATCATCGACAAAGCTATTGACCTCGGGCTTCGGAGAAGTCTTATACCATGGCTTACAGACTTCCTAAGTGACCGACGCCAAGCTGTACGCTTCCGAGGGGCTGTCTCCACCTTTCAGTCACTCACCTGTGGCGTCCCCCAAGGCACCAAGATGGGACCACTCTGCTTCCTTATGCTCATCAATGATGCCCTAAGAGAAACCCCTTCTCGCTGGAAATATGTCGACGACTCCACCATTGGGAACACCGTCAACAATTCTGCTCCCAACTATACCGCCCTTCAGGATTTATTGAACAGCCTCCAAAACTGGGCCACCAACAACCATGTCACCATCAACCATACCAAGACAATGGTTATGCACATCAACCTCTCCTCCGACATTGTCCCACCTCCTTCCATTACTCTAGGTCCGAACACACTCCACGTTGTAGATTCCACGAAGCTCCTCGGCATCACCATAGACAACAAACTAAATTGGAAACCACACGTCAGTGAAGTTGTCAAATCCTCCAGTTTCCGTCTCCACCTCCTCCGTCGACTCAAGTCCCTCGGAGTTCCTGCACCCGAGCTCCTCAGTGTTTACACAACATTCATACTTCCCAAGCTCACCTATGCCTCCCCCACCTGGTCTTCCTCCCTAATGCCACACAACGTAAACACCTAGAAAAAGTGCAAAAGAGGGCATGCAAGATTATTCTCTCCCCTTCCTACTCCACATATCAAGAAGCGCTCAACACACTGACCCTTTCGACTCTCACTGACCATCACCACGACCTCATCTGTAAATTTGGTAAGAAGCTTCTACACCATCCTCGACACCGGCTCCTACTACCACCTGAGATCCCCAGTCCGAGAATTGCTGTTCGACTCCACAACCGCATCCAGCCCATACGTGCACGAACTGATCGCTATAAGAACAGCCCAGTCCCAACCATTGCAAAAATTATCAATAACTTGTAATAAACCAGTGTATTCACTCCCAGTAAACACTACTCCTTGCACTGTCACTATGTTGAAATGAACTGTAATTTGAGCTTTTCCCCATCTAGTTATTATATGTCTTATTTGTGTCACTTATGTTACTTGTATATTATTTGTAATTCGAAACCCATTCCCCAAATATGTAACTGTATATTTTCAGCCTTCTGGCTGTCAAGCTCTTTCAATAAACCGTTAATTATTATTATTATTATTATTATTACATACCATGCACACACAAATACCACACACACACACACACATACCACCCACACACATACACCCACACACATGCACACACCCACACACATACACCCACACACACATATACCGACACATACACCCACACACACATATACCGACACACATACACCCACACACATACTGTACACCCACACACATACACCCACACACATACACCCACACAAAACACACACACACACACACACACACACATACATACACATACATACACACACTCCCATACATACACACACACACACACACACACACACACACAGACAGACAGACAGACAGACAGACACACACACACACACACACACACACACACACATCTGGGAGGGAGTTACTACACTTCGTTTTTGCTGTTCAACACCTACATTAATCTGTATGTTCACTGTATGTTCCTTTACCTTTCTCTAATGAAGGCTTTTGTTAAACCACCAATGTATGTAATAAGTCATTTACGTCCAATGTATATTTTCAGCCTTCGGGCTGCAGAACTTTTTCAATAAACCGTCAATTATTATTATTATTATTATTACACACAGTGGGCACCCTATCGGTCACCTTTAAAGTGCCAGTGACAAGGACCACCGCGGTGTTTACATATATCGTGAAAACTGTGTCGGCGACCCCAAGCACCAGGGACAAAGACCCACGGTCTTTACGACTGACAAATATTAACAGATGTCTACCAGTGTCAGTGGCCTTCAAAGTGCCGTCAGTGACAAACACTTCCGTCCGCCCACAACAGATATCAACAGATGGCCACCAATCACTTACTCCCGACGCACTCTGTACCATCTAAAGTGTGGGAACGGTTATCCTGATGGCAGTGTTATCGCGCGACTCAAGTCACTTAACATATTCCACGCGCGTAGCCGTAGACAAGGCCGTCATACACACAATCCCATTAGAACCATAACCTCCACTAGGAAACCGGAGAAACCCACCCCTGACAGACCGTACCACTACACTGAAGTTCCACGGATATGGTATGATCTCCCGTCTCTACTGCTATCCAACGTCACTTCCCTAGCTAACAAGTTCGACGAGCTGGCAACTACATTCAGGTCAGCCGCCGCGAGTGTCGTTGCCATATTTGAGGCTTGGCAAATTGTGCCTGAAACGTGTCATATTGAGGGATATCAACTCTTTCATCACCTTTGTTCGCATAGACGCGGAGGGGGCGTTGCCCTCTTCTGTCAAGATGACCTATGCCCGTCACGCCTGGATGTTCAAGTCCCAGCAGATGTGGTAGCATTATGGGTACGTGTTGTGCCACCAGCCCACCCGTGCCACACTGCTTCCATTATAATCTGTGCGGCATACCATCTGCCTCGCTCACCCACCAGAGACACTCTTATCAATCATCTCATTACCACCTCAGACCACCTCAGAGTTAGGTACCCATGTGCCAAGTTAGTATTATGTGGGGATTTTAATGAAATTGACACCACTGATATCCAGGACCAGATATCACTTTCACAAGTTGTGACCTTCCCCACACACGTTCAAAATACCCTTGACCTTATCTTAACTGACTTTGCGGACCAGTACCAACCACCTCAACCAATGCCTCCTATCGGGTGTAGCACACACTTATCAGTGCTCTGGTCCCCAGCTGCCACTCCCACTCAAGTACAGAGACCCTACATCAAGACCTACAGGCCAATTACTGACTCTGCAGTGCGCCTCTTCGGGCAATGGATAGTTCACCATCCCTGGACTGAAGTACTTAGCGTGGATGACGTGGAAACCAAATGGATGAGTTATACCAACACCACCACAGAAGCTCACCACCACTTCTTCCCCGAGAAGTCCGTCAGATCTCACCCAGCTGACTTGCCCTGGATCACACCTCGGATCAAAAGACTTATGCAGCAGAGAGACAGAGCCTTTCATCTCAATGACCACATCCGCTACAGGTCCCTTCGCAACCAAGTCATCCGCGAAATACGCACTGCAAAGTCCCACTACCCAACCAAATTACAACACCTGAAGCAGACCAACATCAGTATGGTATGGTAAGCTTAAAGAACTCTGTGGACTAGACAATAAGACACACCCCCTCCCCTTCCTTAGCCATCTCACTAATGTTGACGCAGCTGAGCAAACAAATAACCATTTCGCTACTATATGCCAGACTCTCCCCCGGCTTGACACAACCACTCTCCCTGCTTACCTACTGTAGGTTATGTATCTATGTTACTGTGCCAAGTAGCAACCTTGTAAATAAGCTACTGTGCCGAGTAGCATTTATATATATAATTACTTGGCAACACTGCACGTGTTATGTGGCAACATTGCCCCGAGGCTGCCATATGGCAAGGCAGTCTCAGTCTGACTGTGTGAGCCGTGCATGGCACACGCTAGTCACCACTTGTATTTCTCTCATCCATAATAAACGGACTTCAGTGTTACCCGGTGTTTCCCTACCCATCACTGCATTCTTCAGGGAACACTTGCAGGGCTGTGGAGTCGAAGACAAAACCTTCGACTCCGACTCCTCAAATTTTTATGCTTCCGACTCCGACTCCTTGGCCTATTTGTAACAACTATTTCTACCATCCTAATTGTAATTTGTATGTTGTAACCTGCGTAGGTAAAAAGTAAAACACCGTGGCTATACTGCTACAGCTTTATTAATGATCTGGACGATATTTAAGAACTACAAAAAGATGATAGGCTTGACTTTCAAAGTTTCAATCAAAAGAAAAATAAATTTATTAAGAATTCAAGATATTAACTAGAAAACACCATTTACATGTATATATCTAAAAGTTTGATCTCAGCATATGAATTTTGTTTAAGCTCATAATCTGATGTGGATCTAAATGATGATCCTACAATTCCTTTTAAAGTAAAGTTATATATTTATGTACATTAAAGAAATGAATACCTTATTAAGGACAATGGATAAACCTTACATGATTAAGTTATTAAATTAAATTTGCCTTAATCTCACCAAAAACAGGTTGTAGCTAATTGTTTTGTAGCTGAGAGCCTCTGTGCAGTTTTCAACGAAACAAAATTTGATATAATTCAAAATTTCAAATGGTAAAGAAGAGACTATCGTCCAAAATTATAGTGCTATACTGTGCCTGCTACAATAAATTCATAATAATGCTTATAAAATGGAAATAAATTCTTTTAATAATTTAAGAAAATTAGTGGGATCAGTGGAATCACTGCAATGAATATGCCTGAGTTCATATATTTGTTCTTAGGAACAGAATAGCTTCAGTCAGATCTTCCTTCATGGAAGCCCTTAAATCTGATCTGATTATTTTCAGTGCAGAAAACAGTCTTTCTACACTGACCTGAGTGGGTGGCATTGCTGTCACAGCTCTAGCTACATCTTTTGCAATCTCTGGGTGAGCAGGTATGGCTTCTTCCACTGTCACTTTTGAAGACCGGTCAAATTTCTCCACTTCCATCAGTGCACCAAAGAAATCTTGCTGCATTTTCACTCCGATGTCGCTTTACCTTTGCTTGTTCTATTGTGTCCAAGTAGGAATCAAAGTCTATTTCCTTGTTTGAAGATGCTGAATCTGAATCTGAGCTACTTGACTTGTCAATGTTTCTAACTTGTTCAGGTTCATGAATTTCAGTTTGTGACTTCATTTCTTTTATGCGTACTGCTATTTCATATAGTGCCTCTTTTCCTTTACTAGTTCGATCATTGTCCAACAAAATTCTATTCATGGGATCAAGGTAAACAGCAGCTAACAAGATTTTGTTATCCAGCAATACATTCTCTCTTCTTTTCATTGAAGATACAATGCCCTCAGCGATTAATCCTCCACTTTTGTTCAACTGGTATAGCAACCTTTTCCACTCCAATAAAAGTGTACCAGGTGTTAGATCCTCAGCTTGCAGTTTCTTGGTAGCAGCAAAAGGGTGAGAGAGCAGACTTTCTAACTGTGCCACCTGGTTCCACTGGTTTTCAGTTAGTGAAACACGTTCATTATCGAGGTCTTCAAGATAGCCTCTTAGTTCGAGGAGTCGGAGTCGGAGTCTGGACAATTTTACCGACTCCGACTCCACAAGCCGTTATTTCCTCCGACTCCTCGACTCCGACTCCAACTCTGATTCCACAGCCCTGAACACTTGTAACCATCATGGCGCAGTGGCTAGGATCTGTGGACTTACAAAGTGTGTGAACTATGCCGAGACAGTTACGTCTGCCGGTGATGCGCGTCGACTCATAGTGTGTTGTGTTGCGTTGTGTTTCGCCGCGATGTGCAGTGTTGCTCCGTCACAGTGCGTTTTAGTGACGGTGGCAGTGTTAGTGTCAGTGTATTAGTGTGTGTCTAGAGCTGAGAGTTGAGCATTGGCCTGTTTTTTGTGGTACCCACAGAGCACGCAGGCGTACACCCTTCTCGTGTGACATCCGGGAAGACACTGACGGTCTCCCCCCCCCCCCCCCACCCCACCCCGTCGCGTCTCTAGCCACCGGCATTAAGGCCACCACGAAGTTCATCTGCTGTCTCAGACACACACACACACACACACACACACACGCACTCACTCACGGATAGAACAGTGGACTCTGCGTTATTTCTGCGCTGTTTATTGCTTGACCACCGAAGGGTCAAGACGTACCTGGCGCTCCTCTCGGAGCAGCCAGGTCAACTGTTATGTTGGCCCATACCAACTCCCTCCCCTGAACCCTCCTCCCCACCGGAATATGAACATGTTCTCGCCAGAAGTTACTATTTCATTTAGGAAAGGAATGGAACCAGTGTTAAACAGAGGTGAACAGTGGTGAATAGTGCTTAAGTCAGTGAAAACAACTCAACAGTAACAGTGGTACCCAAGTTGACCTTCACACAGTGAGGTCCCAGGTACCCAGTGATAACGGCCTGTGAGACCCAACAACCAGCGATGTGTTAATCCGTCTACGATAGGAAGGCCTGGAACCACACCTCACTCATATAACACCATCTGTGTGGGAATTACTACACCACGTGTGGCCCCTCATAACACCATATGTGAAGGAGTTACTACACCATGTGAGGCCCCTCATAACACTATCTGTGAGGGAATTACTGCACCACGTGAGGCCCCTCATAACACCATCTGTGAGGGAATTACTACACCACGTGAGGCCCCTCATAACACCATCTGTGTGGGAATTACTACACCACGTGAGGCCCCTCATAACACCATCTGTGAGGGAATTACTACACCACGTGAGGCCCCTCATAACACCATCTGTGAGGGAATTACTACACCACGTGAGGCCCCTCATAACACCATCTGTGAGGGAATTACTACACCACGTGAGGCCCCTCATAACACCATCTGTGAGGGAATTACTACACCACGTGAGGCCCCTCATAACACCATCTGTGAGGGAATTACTACACCACGTGAGGCCTCTCATAACACCATCTGTGAGGGAATTACTACACCACGTGAGGCCCCTCATAACACCATCTGTGAGGGAATTACTACACCACGTGAGGCCCCTCATAACACCATCTGTGAGGGAACTACTACACCACGTGAGGTCCCTCATAACACCATCTGGGAGGGATTTACTACACTACGAGTTTGCTGTTCAACACCTACATTAATCTGTATGTTCACTGTATGTTCCTTTACCTTTCTCTTATGAAGGCTTTTGTTTAACCACCAATGTATGTAATAAGTCATTTATGTCCAATGTATATTTTCAGCCTTCCGGCTGCAGAACTTTTTCAATAAACCGTCAATTATTATTATTATTATTATTATTATTATTATTATTATATATGAGGTTCAAGCTGTTGAGGCGCCACTTTACATACTAAACAGTGCAGTCCACGCACACACAAAGATGGGCGGTAAGAAGGGACAACGTCAAGATGGGAGACAAGACTCCCCACCACCTTCTCCTCCGGGCGCAGACTCTCATCCTCCACCTCCAGTGACGGACATTGCCACAATTCTGAGGTGGATGGACGACCGGGACGAGAGACGCAGAGAGATGAAACTTCAGAGGGAGGAGACACGAAGAGAGGAGGAAAAGTTGCGTTTTGAGGCGCTATAGGCGACCCTGGCGCTAACCCACCCTCCCTCACTCGCAGGTAGCGCGCATGAAGGCGCCTATATCCTCCCTCCTCCACCACACCAGCGTCCTCCAGGTACTCTTGCCTCCAAACAAACAGCTCACAAGGCATCTGTTCAACCCCCACCCTCCCTCTCACCAGACGTCATGTTTCACCTTTTTCGTGACTGGAGGCAGCGTTGGACAGATTACTCCACGATGGTGGACCTTGACAGCATGCCTCCAAACAAACAGCTCATCCAACTGCGGATGTGTTTGTCGCTGGAGACCCAGAGAGTTTTGGAGCACACGTTGCAAGTGCCTCCCGATTCTACCTCTTCAGTGACGGATGTGCTCGACCTTTTACAGGAGCATGTTAAGGGTCGGAATAACGAGGCTTTGCGTCGCCGCGCCTTCACCAGCTGCAAGCAGGCGGAGAACGAATCCTTTGACGACTTTTTTGTACGCTTGAAGAGTTTGTCAGAGGAGATCGACGTCTGCAAGGCGCACAGCCGGGAATGTGAGGAAGCCTGGATCAAGCACGGGATCTTGGCAGGTGTCAGGCAGGAAGAGTTGGTGCAGCGACTCATCCCCCTGGACGCTTCCTCCACACTCCAGGCGGTAGTGACTGAATGTCGGTCGTACGAGGCCACCAAGTCCGCCATCTCTGCCTTACGGGCCCCACCTGCTGTGAGAGCTATCTCACAATACAAGAAGGGTAAGAAGGCGGCCAACAACGTGAATGCTGCCGCACGTTCTTCCACGCCTCCGCCTAGTGCTTCCTGTGGCAGCTGTGGAAAGCAGCATGGCCCCAAGACATGCCGGGCCACCGACGCACTGTGTTGTGGATGTGACCGTAAGGGCCACTGGTCTAACACAGACAGGTGCCCTGCACGAGGCCGCAAGTGTCAGGCCTGCGGTCGCTATGGACACTACGACAAGTGCTGCCGCCAACCCAAGCCCAAAAGCCCGAGACGAGGAGAAAAGCAGCGCACTTCCCTCGGGGTGGTTCGCACGCAGCCCCAAGCAGCAGCGGAGTCACATCAGGAGGGTGGAATCGACCACACGCCCCAGGGCTACCCCTGCCCATATCCTGTATGGTCACCCTCTCCGCTCTTGCGTTCCTACACATGCCAAGGCCTCTGCGAAGGACTGGCAAACCAAAGCCGAGAGCTGTGACCGCCGTGCCGCTTCACGTGCCCATGACAACCGTGCCCGCCCTCTTCAACCACTGGAGATTGGTGCCCTTGTCCGCGTCCAGGACCCGACGACGACACGTTGGGACAAGGTGGGCATAGTGATGGGCGTCGGCCGGTCGCGGGACTACAAGGTCAGGATGCCGAGCGGCCGTGTCTGGTGGAAGAACCGCCGCTTCCTCCGGCCAGTCCCACCCCCTGCTGCTGGCCCCCTGACCGAGGACGAGTCCCCTACACCTCACGAGGAACCGCCCCACAGTGCACCTCGACGCTCGGAGCGACTTAGGACTAAGAAGTCCGCTCAAGACAAAGACTATGAGCGTGAGGGGGGGAGGGAGATGTAGGTTATGTATCTATGCTACTGTGCCAAGTAGCAACCTTGTAAATAAGCTACTGTGCCGAGTAGCATTTATATATATAATTACTTGGCAATATTGCACGCGTTATGTGGCAACATTGCCCTGAGGCTGCCATATGGCAAGGCAGTCTCAGTCTGACTGTGTGAGGCGTGCATGGCACACGCTAGTCACCACTTGTATTTCTCTCATCCATAATAAACGGACTTCAGTGTTACCCGGTGTTTCCCTACCCATCACTGCATTCTTCAGGGAACACTTGTAACCATCACCTACCAGCCCCCCTTCCCACTGACTTAGTAGAAGAATTTGAAGTAGCAAAAGTGCCTGGACAAACTAAAATTAAAACACTCTACCACCCCCATTGACTTACCAGTGAAACTCTTCAAGGAGTTCTCCCCGGAGCTTGCTAAACCCCTATGCTCCATCATCAATGCTTCTCTCAGTCAAGCCAGATGCCCAGCTGACTGGAAGACCTCTTTTGTATCACCAGTGCCCAAGTCAACCAGCCCACAATCCTTAAATCAGCTACGACCTATTGCAATCACCCCAATACCCAGCCTAATCTGTGAAAGTTTTGTGTTCGACTGGGCTTATGCTGATATTGCAGGAGTCGTAGACCCTCAGCAATTTGGCAACATGAAAACTTCCTCCACCACTCACTGTCTTGTCAGCTTTCTCGATTACATATACCGCCATCTCGAGAAACGAAAAACGTCTGTAGCTGTCGCCTTCATTGATTTCACTAAAGCATTCGACCTAGTCGACCACAATATAATCATCAACAAAGCTATTGACCTTGGGCTTCGGAGAAGTCTTATACCATGGCTTACAGACTTCCTCAGTAACCGACGCCAAGCTGTACGCTTCCAAGGGGCTGTCTCCACCTTTCAGTCACCCCACAAGGCACCAAAATGGGACCACTCTGCTTCCTTATGCTCATCAATGATGCCCTAAGAGAAACCCCTGCTCGCTGGAAATATGTCGACGACTCCACCATTGGGATCAGCGTCAACATTTCTGCTCCCAACTATACCGCCCTTCAGGATTTATTGAACAGTCTCCAAAACTGGGCCACCAACAACCATGTCACCATCAACCATACCAAGACCATGGTTATGCACATCAACCTCTCCTCCAACATTGTCCCACCTCCTTCCATTACTCTAGGTCCGAACACACTCCAGGTTGTAGATTCCACGAAGCTCCTCGGCGTCACCATAGACAACAAAGTAAATTGGAAACCACACGTCAGTGAAGTTGTCAAATCCTCCAGTTTCCGTCTCCACCTCCTCCTCCAACTCAAGTCCCTCGGAGTTCCTGCACCCGAGCTCCTCAGTGTTTACACAACATTCATACTTCCCAAGCTCACCTATGCCTCCCCCACCTGGTCTTCCTCCCTAAATGCCACACAACGTAAACACCTAGAAAAAGTGCAAAAGAGGGCATGCAAGATTATTCTCTCCCCTTCCTACTCCACATATCAAGAAGCGCTCAACACACTGATCCTTTCGACTCTCACTGACCATCACCACGACCTCATCTGCAAATTTGGTAAGAAGCTTCTACACCATCCTCGACACCGGCTCCTACTACCACCTGAGATCCCTAGCCCGAGAATTGCTGTTCGACACCACAACCGCATCCAGCCCATACGTGCACGAACTGATCACTATAAGAACAGCCCAGTCCCAACCATTGTAAAAATTATCAATAACTTGTAATAAACCAATGTATTCACTCCCAGTAAACACTACTCCTTGCACTGTCACTATGTTGAAATGAACTGTAGTTTGAGCTTTTCCCCATCTAGTTATTATATATCTTATTTGTATCACTTATGTTACTTGAATGTTATTTGTAATTCGAAACCCATTCCCCAAACATGTAACTGTTTATTTTCAGCCTTCTGGCTGCCAAGCTCTTTCAATAAACTGTTAATTATTATTATTATTATTATTATTATTATTATTATTATTATTTTTATTATTTTTATTATTTTTATCATTATTATTATTATTATTATTATTATTATTATTATTATTATTATTATTATTATTATTACACACTACTATTACTACTTTGCTGTCACTCGGAATCGAGTATGACGATCATCCACCTATGATACAATGATATGAGTTATGAAGGATGTTTCCTCTATTGGTGAGTTTTGAGATGACTAATGAGGCCGATATGGGACCTGCAGCGTCGTTCACAGATGTTGCACATGTGGAGGGTTACATGTAGTGCGGGATGGGTGGCGGCAGCCTCCGGCATTGGCGCTTGTCTGCCTCGGTATGCAGTCGGGCTAACTCAGAAGTATTGACACCTCGTGCGGTGCTCCTCTAAGTGTTACGATGTGGAGTAATCATCTCCCAGGTGAGGGGGTTGATTTGGCACTTTTTCAGATTTGTCTTAAAACTATTTTTTTACCCTTTCAAATGCCTGCTGGCTTTTTGTTTACTATTTGTTAGGTGACTGCAAAGTAACTGCTTTGGCAATCTACTGTCGTCCTTGCGGGTAACATGGCCAGTCCGGCGTAGTTGTTCATGAATAATGGTAGCCTCGATGCTCCTACAGTTGTGTCAGCAAGAATACTGGCATTTGTTCTCTAGTCTACCCAGCGAACTCGGAGGATGGAACGTAGACTACATTGGTGAAAGTTTTCAAGTGCCTTGAGGTGCCTCCTGTACGTGACCCATGTCTCGCTGTCATATAGCAGGGTGGGGAGGACCACTGCTCGATATACATGCAGCTTTGTAGATAATTTCAGCTCCCTACAGCTGAAGACACTGTTTCAGAGTCCACCAAAGGCTTGAGATGCACATCTGATCCGATGCTGAATCTCTTCATTGATGTCTGTGGTGGTTGACAGGTGGGAGCTGAGATACCGAAAGTGGGTAACATTAAAGAGGGTAGTACCGTTAAGCTGGATGGATGGTGGAGGTGTGTCTGAACCTGGGGCAGGTTGAAAGAGAATCTGAGTCTTACGCACATTCACCTCAAGACCGAAGTGTACTTACGTATGTGCGTAGGTGTTTATGATCTCCTGTAGGTTGTGGAGTCAGTGGATACATCGGACAAGTGGGGGAGTATGATGCAGACAAGGAGAACTTCACATCATATTGTGAGAGAATGGACTTCTTCCTGGCAAATGAATTAATGGACAACGGTGATGCTCAGAAGAAGAAGGCCCTTGAAGAGAAAAGGAAAGCAATCTTTTTGATAGACTTAGGAGCTAATGTTTATTCTACTGTGGTCAATCTGCTTGCTCCAAACAAACCAAAAGACTATTCACTGATTCAGATTATCAGGATTCTGAAGCAACATTTTGATCCTGCTCCCCTTGAGATTGCTGAAAGTTACAAATTTTGTACAAAAGATAGAGGGTTAAGATAAAGCAGTAAGTGATTATATAGTAGCTTTGAAGAAGTTATCCATTCACTGTAACTTTGGACAGTTCTTGAACCAAGCTCTAAGAGACAGGTTTGTGATAGGTCTGAATTATGAAAAAATACAAAATAAGTTAATGAACACCACTAACTTATCTTTTGAAAATGCGTGTCAGGTAGCTACAAGCATGGAATTAGCATAGAAAAACACCAGAGAATTTGTTCCCAATGCCAGTAGTTTAATTCCCCAGCAAGGGAATTAAGACAGCAATCATAAGGAGTACAAGTCTTATTACATGACACATTTGTGTGTGTGTGTGACTGCCTGGTAGGGAGTTAAATATCAGCTGTTGAGGAACGCTTGGCAACACTCATTTCCACTCCCATCTTTCTAATGACCTACACCTTTCTGCTTTCTCACTCCATATTTTATAATGTTATGTAATTTAATGTTGAAGGGATACAACTTTGCTCATTTATTCTTATACTTACCACAATCAACCTAAAATTACTTTAGGTTTCGTGTTTCTTCAAGACATCTTCAGGTCATGAGACCCACTAATCCCCCACCCAAGAAAGGGTGACCTGACATTCCATCAGGGCATATGGAAAGCAAGTGAACTGTTTTCAGTCTATCGAGGCTTCATACAACAGACCCTCAGGAGGTCATTATTTGTACAGTAATATGAGACCACTAATCCCACACCCTACCTCTACCTGACATTGAGTCAGATCAGGTACAGGAGACCCACTAATCTCCCACAGCTCCATGGGAGTGGAAAATTAGTCGTTGCTGTAACACACAGATTATTTACGCCTATATCCTTTAGATTTTTTATTTTTAAATATATTGACTTAACCAAACTTTAAGATAAACTATTCAGGATTATTATAGTAAAGAAATGAAGTATCTAACTTAATTAGAAAACTGTTTGTGGATTCCAGTAGCTTAGACTCAAGGAAAACATCTCCAGCACCCAAAAACATTCTGGGGAAGTGGGCTAGTGTGCGTCTGTGTGTGCAAGATGTTTAGTTTAGACACTCGGAAACTGTTCCCTGCAACCGGAAAATATTCCGGGATAAAGAATTTTTCCGGGTTTGAGAAAGTCGTCCGGTTAGCTGTAAATCTCTCATCCCTGGAAGTGCGCTGTATCAATTGTTCTGGCTAATGGGGATATCACTTATGATCATATTATAATACAAATTATTTTATTGCGGTATATTTAGTTATACTTAATTTGTGTTAGTCTCGTATACAGTGCAGTACAGTTGTACCCCGCTTAACGCGGTCAATTGAACCCACAGGGTACCGCGTTAAGTGAACAACAGAACATATGGGATTAATTCCAATAGAGACTGGCCCGACCCCCGAACTCCACTTTTTGACGACACACAACTATGTTCTAGTAAAAATAACATCTTAATTTTATGATGGTACATGCACACAATTAATACTAAAGAGAAATAGAGAAATACAGTCGCCAAGTTAATGTCCATTCAAATAATGGACTGACTCCCTCCCCCTCTTCTCACACAACACTAGATTTTAATAAATAATAACTCAAACTAAAGTTAGGATAATATAATTGACATTGCTGGATTCCTTGTATGACCAGGAATATTTTGAATATAAATGTCATATATTTTGCACAAAAGATAACATATTTACTCAGAGTAAACATTATATCTAAAATTTGTATGTCTAATGCAAAATCTATGATGTTTATATTCAAAATGATCATCAAATTGTAAGAATTCCAGTAATGTAAATTATATTCTGGCCGGGTAATTTGTATAAATTTTATGAGCTAAAACAAATATCTACAGTTAATAAAAAAAAAAATATTCTTCACGACACTTTCTGTCAATCAAAGTACCCCACCTTGCCTCCCCCCCCCCCCCCTCTTCCAACCGCGCCAGATGGTCGGTCCGTCCCAACCCTCCCTACCGGAGAAGCTTTGGGAGAAAATAGTAATTTACATTTTTAGTAATAAATAATAACTCAGATTAAAGTTAAGATAATATAATTGACATTGCTGGATTCCTTGTAAGACCAGGAATATTTTGAATATAAATGTCATGTATTTTGCACAAAAGATAACATATTTACTCAGAGTAAACATTATATCTAAAATTTGTATGTCTAATGCAAAGTCTATGATGTTTCTATTCAAAATGATCATCAAATTGTAAGAATTCCAGCAATGTAAATTATATTCTGGCCGGGTAATTTGTATGAATTTTTCTGAGCTAAAACAAATATCTTCAGTTAATAAAAAAAAAAAATGATATTCTTCACACTATGCCAAATGGTCGGTCGGTCCCTTCCTCCCCCCCACCCCCCACCAACCTTCCCTACCAGATGTCTGGGAAAACTAGAATATTTACCTTTTTAGTAATAAATGATACCTCAAACTAAAGTTAGGATAATATAATTGACATTGCTGGATTCCGTGTAAGACCAGGAATATTTTGAATATAAATGTCATATATTTTGCACAAAAGATAACATATTTACTCAGTGAACATTATATCTAAAATTTGTATGTCTAATGCAAAATCTATTATGTTTATATTCAAAATGATCATCATATTGTAAGAATTCCAGCAATGTAAATTATATTCTGGCGTGGTAATTTGTATGAATTTTATGAGCTAAATAAAAAAAATAAAAAAAATATGCTTCACCTCGTATATGAGTAGATGAACCGCGTTAAGTGAAAGTTCGGTTCTGGCGAGGCACCGCGTGTATGAGAAAGCGCGTTAAGTGAAACCGCGTTAAGCGGGGTACAACTGTATTATACTATACAGCTCCTCCCCAACTTACGATGCGGTTAGGGACCCAAATCCAGGTTGTAAGTCAAAATGGTCGAAAGTCGAAAATGCTCAAATAATACATAGAAAATCTAAAATGGGTGTCTCTTTTTCTTCTCAGCACCAGAAAACTCTCGTTTTTAAGCTTGCCAGCCATTTTAAAGTGAATTACAAACGAAAATTTTGTCTGTGTACTGACGTTGGGACTCGAAAATAGGTAATTTGACAAAATTTTGGTACGACTGAGGCATGTCATAAGTGCAGGTGGCCGTAAGTCGAGTAGGTCGTAAGTCGGGGAGGTGGTGTATACCCATACTATACAGTAAGTCATGCAATGCGCCCGCCCTCGTGTATAAAAAAAATTGACCCCAAAAACCTCAAGACTTACATGTGTTTTATCAGTACCATTCTCTTTGTTGTAGTGTTGGCTACAAGATGTAATATAATTTTTATCGATATAAAACAAAGGCAAAATAATAATAATAAAAAATTATATTTTTTTCCATTTGATAATCATTTTTTTGTTTGCAATTTTCTCCAAAACTATTGTTATATCATAAATCTGATTATTGTGTTGGAAAGCTCTTAAAATTCTGCTTCTGGTAGAGTATAGTGTAGTAGTTAAACAGTTGACTCAGACAATACGAGGTGGGAGGTTGTGAACATATTGGTGTTATTTTTTCCTCGTGTATTAGAAGTGATAAAAAAAGCTGTGTTCTTGTATTATTCTTTTTTGGCTTAAGTTGAGAGCAATGATTTATGAAGCCAAAGATATATGGGTTAGGCCAATAAAAGTAAGTTTGGGGGGAAATTGATAAAGTAAAAAAAAAATATAAATGAATTAATAAAAATATTCACCGTGCAACTGTCTCACCTGCTCTGGGGTCCTCAGAGATGTGATCTTTTAACTGGAAAACTTCAAACTTATCTTGTATGTGAGAGGTTTAAAGACACAAGCCATCATTTATGGGATAAACAAAACACATGTGTGTGTATTTACCTTATTTGATGATGTAGACACAATAGTGGAAGTAGACAATGCACTTATCTTGTTCAGGTACAGTTTAGTTTGAGATACTTTTACAGATCAGTCTGTTAATTGTTTGACATTTAAATGTAAAATTGGATGATAATCATTTTCTATATAACTTAAACAATACAGGTTTATATAAGATATACACAAAGGTTTCATAGGATATGATACTAATATGTGGTATATTATTATAGGTAAAGGATATTTTTTTACTTTTAACATTAATGTGAAATATTAAAGAGGAAAGGAAGTAATTTGTACAATATTTGCAGAAGATAGGAGAGGATGTGTTACGGAGGTTCTATGTGGCATTAATGCTGCACCGCCTATGGTCAGGCATGGGCATATGGCAAGCAAGTGAACTGTTTTCGGTCCATCGAGGCTTAATACAACAGACCCTCACATCAGCTGCAGCTTTTGCATCTTGCATCTACCATTTTTGTCAGGTATGTAGTACTTACTCTTATTAATGTATAAGAAATTAGCTGAGAATGTTTGTCTTATTATAAAATTGGTAGATTGTGTGTACAGTGATTCCTCAATTAACGAACACAATTGGTTCCACAGATTCATTCGTTAACCGAATCTATTATTTCAATGGGATACTGTATTGGGTAATTGGTTCCAACTCACCGGAAAAGTACATACAAAGTACTGTATACCGGTAATAGAATTAACAAAACATTAAATATAAACTAAATACAGTACTGTACAGTATACTGTATAATAATAAATATAAAACAATAGAATACTGTATTTTAACTTACTTTGAGGTGTGTATGTCGTATTCCCGGCAGCTTTGTTTACATATCAAACAGCTGATTGTAGAGGCAGTCGATGATGACATGCCATATTCTTTACAGAGTGCATTGGTTCCAATGCCTTCTTCGTGTTTCATAATAATTTCTGCACTGTATATTATCAATACAATCCTGATTAAATTTCAGAATGACCAATAATTTTAATATAAAACATGCAGAAATATTCAAGAACACAACTTTCTTGATATTTACTCCACTGGAAACGAGTGTAAACATAGAACCAATTACTGTATTGGCGGACTAGCCGATCGGCTGATGCGCACAACAAAACGTGTTTCTCGTAAGGCTTTCGTTAATCAAAGATTTGTTCATTAATCGAACTGAAAGTCCTTATGGGAGCTAAATCGTCAACCGAAATTTCGTTAATTGGACCTTTCGTTAATCGACGGACCACTGTACACTCATTTCTGCTGCAATGCATGTTTTGTCAACGCGAATTGGCTATAACGCGATTGATGACTAGAAGAATGATATTTGTAAAACGCGAATGCATGTTGGCTGTAACGCGATTCCACTCGAACGTTTTAAGTGTACTGTTGCTTGGCGCGGGGTTATGCGGTGTTTACAGTTCACGTTCGACATCACATTTTCAATTGATTCGTGTGTTTTGTTTGTGAAGTGTTATTTGATAAGGACTCAATAAATTTCATCCATTTTTTACAAATTTAGCTGTTCCCATAAATACTGTATGAAAAAAAAATGTTTCGCAGTGCGGACTAATAGCGTTTTACACCCGTGCTGTCTGTTTTCATCACACGCTCAGTTGAAACACGTGGGTTGTTTTGAAGCGTCCTCAGTGATTTTTGCTTACTATTTCTCCAATTTTGTGGTATTAACTGTGAATATGGAAAATAAGAATATCTGCAAGAAGCGTTCTGGTGATCGCATTCCCAGTGGTGATCGTAAAAGAAAGGCTATAAAACTTGAAGAGAAGCTTGATGTTATTAAACGTTTTGAAAAAGGAAAGAACATGTGATATTGTGCATGGAACGGGAATAGCTAAATTTGCAAAAAAAGGATCCTTTGTGTTAGGCTAACTACAGACAGACCCCGACTTACAACTGCTACAACTTACGACCGTCGGGACTTACGACCGCCTCGGATTTTTTATTATTATTATTATTTTTTTCCCAAATGACACACGCATTTTCTATACCGAAACGTTTCCAGTTAATGTAGTCTCCATGTATAATTAGAAAATTATGGGGGCCCCATGTGCTTTCAGCTGACTACATTAAAGGTAAGTGCTCAGTCACACTGTAACCATTCCTTATTATTTATTACTTTCACTGTACTGTATCCATTCCTCATTATTCATTACTTTTACTGTACTGTATTTCATTGTAGATTATTTATTTATTTATTTTTTTTTTTTTTTTTTTTTTTATCTATGTCGGACTTACGACCATGTCGGACTTACGACCATGTCGGACTTACGACCTGGATTTGGGTCCCTAACCCCGTCGTAAGTCGGGGTCTATCTGTACTAAATTTTTATCGATTTCGAGTAACCTGCACCTAACCCTATTTTTTCCATAAGCCCTGTTATTTCTATTGTGCGAATTTCTACAACGCGGGGTTTTACAAGAACACAACGATCACGTTGTAGCAGAATTGACTGTATAGTCATTTATATATACAGTAGATGATAGTAGGCCTTGTGCTGATGCTCTCCAAGTATTTCATATGCATTATTTGTAAAGTTGTTTATAATTACAGGTTGAACCTCAATTTAATGGCAAAATTTATGAAAAAATATATTTATATTTAATTTTTTAAGGCCCGCCCTTATTTCCTCTACCTGCTTACCATAGGATCAAGATTATTTTTACCCAACCTCGTAGTGCTCTCCAGGCCCTAGCCAGTGTCTCATTGCCCCATCCCTTAGTTATAGATAGTTTACAATGACTGTTTCTCATCCAATGTTGGGGCCAGAAAATCACACTCTGCTGGGTTCCGTCCCATGTGGGGAGAAGGGGAATGAGTGAGTTGATGCTGTGGTAAAAGCAGTTGCTTCTCTCCCAGTGGCACATCATTCCCCTCTACCTGCCTCTGATATGAAGCCAGTAATAAGAGCTGCCATCCGCTTAAGATGTCAACACAGGTGGGATGCTGTCTGAGCAAACAAGCTCTGCGACATCCACCCTGCATTGGGTGCCAAGGGATATCAGGGACTGTCTCATCGCTGGGAGACTGCTTTGGCTCATCTCCACATGGCCACACACGGCTGACTCACGGTTTTTTAATGGAGAGGGCCCCTGGTCTTATTGACTGTTCAACACCTCCTGGTGGAGTGCCCCAGTCTCAGAGATCTTCATAGTGAGCAACTCTCCCAGTGGCGGGAAGACGGGTCTTACCGTCTCCGTTTGGTGCTGGGGGGGGGGAGGGGATGTCCTCTCCTTCATGGCCGGCCTTCTACACAAGTTTTTTCTATTAATGTTTAAGTATTTTTATGAACGTTCTATGTTGTTTGTTACTTATGTTTTTTACCTTGCATTACAGTGGACCCTCAGTTAACGAACACAATTCGTTCCAGAAGGTCATTCGTTAACCAAAAATTTTGTTAACCGAAGCCATTGTTTCAATGGGATTTTGGGTAATTAGTTCCAGCTCACCGAAAATTACATACAAACTAAAAATAAATGCAGTAAAGTTCACTTACTTTGAGGTGTGTATGTAGAAGGCTCCTGGTTGATGATGATGATGATGATGGGAATTAGAAGTGGGTGTGGGGGAGAAAGGAGAAGAGAAGGAAGTGGGGGTGGAAGAGAAATCACCCCATGCTTCATGCCATCATTTCACCCATAAAATTTTCAGTTCACTAGGTGTAATTTAAGATTTTCTTTAAATCAACACTGCACTGCACTATATATTGTCAATATGTAAAATAAATTTCAGAATGACCAATAATTGTACTGTAAAAATGTTAAAATAGTGTATGTTCAAGAGAGTTCAAGCAAGATGTTACCTCCACTGAGCAGAGACACAAACTGACGCCTGCTGGGTGAGTCAAGTGGCTGTTTGGCGCGCTAAAAACTAGTTTCCTGTACTGCAATTACCGTATATCCCCGTGTATAGCAAGAGTTCTTAAGACCAAATTTTTTGGCAAAAAGTTGGGGGTCGACCTCTATACGGGTAATAGTTTCGTTAGGTTGAAAAATATTTACCAGTAACTACCAGTAAACAATGGAAACGACGCACCAACGCACCACCCGCTGTGAGTGTCGGTACAGTTGCCAGGGCAGATCTCTTCCGTCATCATAGCAAGCCCAAAGTAGCCAAATGCATGGTATGGTATGCACAGGGGTATGTAAAACATAAAGTATTCATTTTTAAAAGTTTATTTATAGATACATAAATTTTTGTTAATTAAATTTGAAACCTCAATCTTTGTTAAATAAATTTGAAATAAAAGAAAAATACGATACCTTATTTATAAATATTTTCATTAAAATATTGCATCACAAGTATATTTTACCTTAACTGTGCCTGAATGAATATATTCTCAGAAATAAATATGGAAATGTAATATATTTGCTGAAATGACGTACATATTACAGTGGAAAGTGGGATAAAATTGTGACGAAAACAATGACTTTCACTTTCTTTTGTCGTTCAAAAGATTTTACCATAATCGCTTTTCGAATGGTTTTCAGTTAAAAAACTGTTGTATTACAATAATATTCTATCCTAATTGACTTGAATAAATACTACGATACCATATTTCTGAATATTTTCATTAAAATCCATCAAAATCATTTATCTTGTCATCATCTGCAGCACCAAACAGCTCCTCCGAGTCTTCTCCTTGAACAGCATCGTCATATGGATCAACACCATCATCAGCCATAGGATCATCAATATCTTCATCCTCATTCACGCTCTCATTAGCCTCATAATCCCACAACAAGTCGTCTTCTGTTCCATCAAGAGCATTCGAAATCCCACATTTCTCAAAAGATTTCACCACAATTTCTGGTCTGATTGCATCCCAGGCCTCTACAATCCATTCACATAATGTTGCTAGTGATGGAGCTTGGATGTTGCCTCCCTTTGTGTATGTCTTATCGCCTTCTATCATCCAGTTGTTCCACTTCACTCTTACCGCATCTTTAAATGGTTTGTTTATGGAAACATCCAGTGGTTGGACAAGACTTGTTAATCCACCAGGAATCACAGCTGTATCAGTGTTTTCCTTCCTCATCCCAGCAGTAACACTGTCAACAAGATGTGACTGAAACATATCCCACACAAGAAGACTTTTTTCTTTGCGCAGTCCCCCTGGTCTAAAGTTCAGACTTTTTTAAGCCATATTTGTATGCTGCCTTCATCCATCCATCCTTTCTCGTGCTCATGGATGATTAAAAAAATGCTGTCTGACTTGCAACACTGTTGGTAGGGTCAGGTGGTTCTAACGGCACCTGTCAGGACCCGGTAATCAAATTTATAACAGAGTCTAACCTCAATTACTGTAGTTTATCTGATGTAGGCAATATGAAGTAAAATATACCAGTTAAAGTGAGAAATTGGAAGAGAATAAACAAGAAAGATGACATTGGGCTATTTTTGGTAGGGCTGAGGGAGAGAGTACCAGCTGTTTGATCTTTTTTGGCGGGAGAGTCACGCAAATAACCGTAGTACTGGTATTTGTTTGGTGTCTTCTGTATTTTTAAAAATGAATACTTGTAAATTAAAAGTACCGTAACATTGTATTATATACAAACTTGTCATATTTCTGGAAAATAAGAAGCAAGAAAATAAGAATATGCCGGTAAACACAATTTCAACGTACGCTAAAATTAAAAGCTGCTTAAGAAGGGCCGATGCAAACACAAAGCCTCCGCGACCAGGGCTCTGCCATATCAGCTAGACGGTACACGTGTTTTTCGAATCGTTTTCAGTTAAAAAACTGTTACATCACAAGTGAATTAGGATAGAATATTATTGTAATACAACAGTTTTTAACTGAAAACCATTCGAAAAGCGATTACGGTAACATCTTTTCAACGAAAGAAAGTGAAAGTCATTGTTTTTGTCACGATTTTATCCCACTTTTCACTATAATACGTACGTCATTTCAGCAAAAATATTACATTTCCATATTCTCAGAAATAAATAGTAGTTTTGCTGAAACGTGATGTATTTCAATGTAAATTAGGATAAACTACATGACGAAAACAAAAGACTTTACCAAACCTTCCGATGTTCAAGATATGTTACTCGTTTTTTTAATAGTTTTCGGTTAAAATACTGTTATATTAGTGATATTCTATTCATACTGTGGTTGATATAATACATTCACGGAAATTTAATATTTTTTGCTGAAATGACGTACGTATTACAGTGGAAAGTGGGATAAAATTGTGACGAAAACAATGACTTTTGCTTTCTTTCGTTCAAAATATGTTACCGTAATTGCTTTTCGAATGGTTTTCAGTTAAAAAACTATTGTATTACAATAATATTCCCTCCTAATTGACTTGAATGGAAATATACAATATTTTTGTTGAAACTACCCGCATTTCAGTGTAAAGTGTTGTAATAATAAATGGTAAACAAGTTTATAGGACGTAGTGTTTTTCTGAAGGTTTTGTTGTTCCTTTACCCTCAAAAACGTGGGTCGACCTATAAACGAGGAATATCATAAATTAACGATTTCTTGGTCAAAAAATCGGGGTCGACCTATATACGAAGGGGGGTTATAGACAAGTATATACGGTATGTTAAATAAGTGTTAAAATGACTAAAAAAAATTATATAAAACTTTTAAAATTAAAATTATTGAATAGTACAACCTTCTTGATATTTATTCAAATGGGAATAAATTTAAGCCCAAGAACCTATTACTGTATTGGCGGACTAATATTCCACCTGGTGAACAAGCGAAAACATGTTGAGAAGAATTCGTAAGGAATTCGTTAACCGAATTTTTTTCTTTAACTGAATTGAATCTTCTTATGGAAAGTAATTCGTAAACCGAAATTTCGGTAACCGAGGCGTTCGTTAACCGAGGGATCACTGTATTGTACCTGATTTTTGTCTTTTAAGCCTTTATTTTAATTTACTGACATATTACCTACGCTGTTGTGCTGCCACAATCAATCAATATCGCAAAGTTATATGATAACACACACACAAACCACCACCGCTGCCGCCGGGAAATGCTGAGATATATAAAATTATCTGGGAAAATCTCTGCATACCTGACCACATGGTAACAGTACCGCCGAGCAGGACCGTGCTCCAAGCGTGAGTCAGTCTAGTCTGGTGCTTGTTATTGTTGCGGTCGAGTGTGTGCGGCTTGTCTCTCCACACTTTGTTCTCTGCTTGTGTTCTCCCTCATCAAACATCACTCATGTGGCGTCTGTACCTTCAAGGAGCTATAGGAAGGGCATGAAGCTCAAGTCCCTCAGTCTTCGCAAGAAAAATGAAGAGTTAGGCCGGGTAGATGCCGAGAAGTTTGGGATCAAGTCCGGCACATTTTACGACATAAATAAGAACGGGACAAATTTCAGAAGCACTTTTTAACTCTTAGACGATGTTGGCAGCTCAAAAAAAGTGCAGAAAAGGATAAAGCCAACAAAGTTTACTGATTCAGCTCAAGCTGCATACAAGTGGTCCAAGCAGGAACGTGCGTCAGGTGTCAACGTACTTGGTGTGGACAGTACAGTACAGCACTAGTGTTTAGATGAAAATATTTTGTATAGTCATGCGCCGGTGAACGTCCTAGATAAGTTCATGGAAACGTAGCGTTAACCGAAATCGACTTCCGATCATCACATAAACTTTGTCTTCATACTTATGTGTATGTGGAATACTATATACGTACATATTCACTCTTACTCTTAAATCACTACTGTAATGTGATACAGGTGATTAATTTTTATCTCTTGTGTAAAATACATGACGTTTATATTAATATTATTCACTGTTTTACAAGGATTCCAGCAACGCTGGGCAGATGGGGGAGAGGGAGGGAGGGAGCGTGGGGGGAGGGGAGCGGGAGGTGAGGTAGTACACTTGACAGTTGGCACCCAAGGTCTAACGCGTGTTTATTTATCAGTTCTTAAGTGACTAAGCTTCTCTCTTATAAAAAGCCAGTGAATGACCTGGGTGAATATAATTTACATTGCTGGGATTCTTGTAAGATAGTGATTAATTGAAAATATAAACAAATTATAATTTGCACTAGACATAACAATTTTAGTACCGTAATCAAATTAGTACATGTGCACTCCAGCTTTGCACTAAGGTCATTTATTTCTTTTACGTTTCTTTTAGTATGGTGTGTGCATGTAAATGGATGAAAATAAATGAAGAAATTTATGTAATTCTTCCCAAAAATACAGTTGAAAAACTTTAAATTATATAATGTACTACAGTACTGTACACTAATGTACTACAATTTTTATCTCTTGAGCAAAATATATGACATTTATATTCAAATTATTGGCTGTCTTGCAAGGATTCCTGCAATGCAAATTATAATTTCCTAACTTTAGTCTGAGATATTATATAAGATAAAACTGTAAGCCTAAAACACTGGCTGGGGGGGGGGGAGGGAGGGACGGAGCCAGCCAGCCAGCGAGGGGTGGAGGGGGGGGGGTTGAGGTGATATGTTATGTTTGACAGTTTGAGCTGAAGGTCTCTGTGTGTTTATTTAACAGTCCTACTAAGCTTCTCTTATTTTAAAATGCCAGTGAAATGACCTGGGAGAATATAATTAACATTGCTGGAATTCTCACAAGACAGCGACCAATTTGAATATAAACATGCTATAATTTGCATTAGACATACAAATTTTAGATCTAATTTAAGAATTTCATTACATAGAGCAAAATTTTTTATCTCTTGTGCAAAATATATGACGTTTATATTCAAATTACTCAGTGTCTTGCAAGGACTCCAGCAATGCAAATTATAATCTCCTAATTTTATTCTCAGATACTGTATTATATAAGATAAAAACCCTGGCTGGGCAGATGGAGGAGAGGAAGGTAGGGAGCGTGCGTGGGGGGGAGGGGGGAGCGGGAAGTGAGGTGTACTTTGACAGTTAGGCAAGGTCTGGTGAAGTATTTATTTGTTTATTTATGTTTAAATCAGTTTTTGT
>CAUDMG010002447.1:0-130000 GCA_958450375.1 Homarus gammarus | reverse complement strand
AGAAATGTTGCTTGCACACATGAAACAGGCCTTTGGGGCTTTCAACAAAATTATATCACCCCAACAGATGCACAATTCCTAACCTAACTTAAACACTACTCTGGGGAACAATGGTTATACCTGAGATCGGAATTATAAAGAAAAATTAAATGCATTAAAAGAATTAAATCACAGTATCACTCTGGTTCCACTTAGTGACACAAACATTAAAAAAACAATACTATCAAAATTATTTAAGAAATATTAAACCACACACGTGAAGATAACATCAGTAACTGAGAAATGGTATTAACTACACTCAAATATAGTCACCATTATTGATATGTTACTGGGTCCACCAATACTCGTGAACCATGCTCCACCCAACTCAACATACACCCGTAATAAGGGTGTATGTTCCTTTAGTTATCCCCTAGACTCATGGTCTCAGTGTGTGACCATTAATTTACTCAGATAGCCTCAGTGTACTCCCAGTGCGTCCATGGGCAGGAAGAGAGAACGCCAGCAGGTGTCTATGGCCGGTAGGTAACACTTCTAGCTGACCGAGGACACGTGGTGTTGTGCACCCAAGTGGTCAGAACTGATCACCCACTGCTGATGCTGGTCCCGTGTCGTTTTAGTTGTCGGGAGCACTCGTTCACTCAAGAGATCCTTTGCTACCCCGCTAACCAGTGACAAGCCAACACTGATCGTTCCGAAGGCGACAATCGCCAACCCTCAATCATCAATCTCTCGCAGCCAATTTCTCGCAGTCAAGTGGGTTCTAACGGAAACTCTGAAATGAACTCACTGTTAGCTCTAGTTTACTTTACCACTGCCCTATCTAACCCTGTCTGAGATCGAATGAGACTTACTTGTTATACTGCAATAGTGCAACACATGTGACTAGGCCACTTGACTATTTCTATGACGGACGCAGAGGGATGTCCTGTAGGTCCAATCGCTTTCACGTGACTGAGGACCAGCCAGCGTCGCGTCTCTCCAAGGTGCTAGCTTAGGCCTACGTGACATATTTTCCGCCTAACTAACAACTCCTTGGGACACCCGTAACATTATTCAGACTGATAAACGATCTATAACAATTCCAAATTCAATAATAGTCCCTTAACTTCATGAATCGCATCATTATTAATTCGGCAAATTATATTTAATATCATATAGGCCTAGTTCCACAACCTCTCACTATGTGTTGGGAGCGCTCTCTTCCCTCAGACGACCTTGAAAGCTCAGTATCGCCAATGGCGCGGCGTTTGAAATTACTCTGAAATTTCTGAATATTACACACACATATATATATATATATATATATATATATATATATATATATATATATATATATATATATATATATATATACACACACACTTCATTTTTAGTCCACATAACACGCGGACTTTGAACATATAATCAACGACCTCACCAGCAAGGAATCGAACCCTTGACCTACTGGGTGTGACTAGGGAACGCTTACCGGCTAGGCCACAAGGACACTAAAAGCAGTTCTAGACTCTGTTATATTTCACACAAAGCCTGTTCATCGAGCTGATGGCGCCGTGAACCTCATTGGGAAACTGCCCGTGCCTCTTATGTGGTGTCAGTAGCATTTTACCGAATCCAGCTGGTATGAAACGCGAGGTACATATATATACTTCATTTTTAGTCCATATAACACGCAGACTTTGAACATATAATCAACGACCTCACCAGCAAGGAATCGAACCCTCGACCTACTGGGTGTGACTAGGGAACGCTTACCGGCTAGGCCAAAAGGACACTAAAAGCAGTTCTAGACTTGAAAACAACATTAATATTTAGAAGCTTGAGGGACCGAACTAACGGGACAAATTCGTTACGATAGGACAGAGTCAAAATATTCTTAAGTGTAGGAATATGTCTGGTTTGAGAGGTATGAAAGGATTTTTTAGCCCTTTTAAAACAACGATCAACAAACACAGAAGGGTACCCGAGTTTCTGTGCAATGGAACGAATGTATTTCAATTCATCGTCAATGAATTCAGAGTCACAAATACGCAGACATCTTAAGAACATAGCAGAAAAGAATGACATTTTGGTAGACTCCAGGTGATTCGATAAAAAGTGAATGAAACTGTCTACCTGTGTGGGCTTTCTGTATACCTTAAATTTGTAGTTTTGGCCATTTCTCATGATAAGCATATGAAGGAAAGGAAGGGATCCATTTATTTCTCTTTCAATTTTGAATGTGATAATTGGGACAATATCATTAAGCTTGCCTAAAATTCCGAAGGGTCACTGTTTCTAGGCCAAAGACAAAGAACATCATCTCCATACCTGACCTGACTAGTCACGTCACCCCCCTTTTCTTAAGCTCCTCTAAGTGTGTGTTGGTGTGGGGATTAGTGGATGACATCAGTATGACCTGACCTCATGATTTTAAGGTCACCCTGTATATTTAAGCCTCTCTCTGTCCATGTAATCCAGTTGCCTCTGAAGATGTCTTGAATAAAGACGAAAGCTAAGGTGCTCCGTTGTTTCCCTTTTCCCGTGTGATTTTATCAAGATTTATCTTATCCACGTTTTCATTGTGGATCTACATGAAATATATATATATATACATCAGGGCCTAGGGGGCAAAAAATATGAATAAAAAGGATTTAAAAATAGAAAATGAAAAAGTTACACAGGGGTATTAATCTACACCACGAAAATGCCGGAAAACCAGCTGTTTTTAAAGTGAGACAGATTGTATGAGTATGGAAAGAGAGAAGAAGGCAGAGCATTCCACAGTTTGGCTGTGTGAGGAAAGAAGGATGTACTATTACAGGTTATTCTAGTGTGACCGACATTCACAGAGAAATGGTGGGCACCGCGGGCAAGGCGAGTGTTACGAGCCCACAGCCTTGTCGATGGTACACAAGATGCTAAATCCACTGAACATTGCCCGTTAAAGTACCTGTAAAAGAGAGAGAGTGAAGCAACATTGCGGCGAAGAGAAAGGGAAGAAAGATTGTCTACTAAAGGAGGAGAGTTAATGAGACGAAATACCTCCTATCTAACAGTTGGACAGAAGAAGAGCCACCCCAGATATGAGAGCAGTACTCCAAGTTAGGACGAATGAATCCCTTATAAATTTGAAGCAAATGCTCAGGAGTGAAGTAGCTACGGCATCTGTACAGCATTCCCAACTTTCGGGAGGCAGCTTTAGCAATGTTGAGGATGTGTGGCTTGCATGAAATATTACTCATTTTAATTAGAGGAAATGGTGAGACCTAGCATACCTATTTTAGAATTTGGCAGAATGATTGCGTCCTGAAATGTGAGTGGTGGGAGATCATCTAATTTAGAAAGTGTAATTGGTAAATACTGAGTTTATTACTATTTAATTTAACCAAGTTTCTACCTCCCCATTCGGAGATGCTGCACAGATCCGCATTGAAGGAGAGTGAAGAGTAGAATCATCAGCATAAGAATGGATATAATTAGTCATGGTGTGAAGTAAATCATTGATAAAAAGAAGGAAGAGAGTAGGTGAAAGAACAGAACCCTGTGGGACACAACTATTGGTAGAGAAAGAGCGAGAGATCGATCCCTCGACAACAACTGCCATGGATCGATTTTCGAGGAAGCTAGAAATTAGAGAACAAAGTGGGGGAGAGAAACCATAAGAGGGAAGTTTAGAAAGCAAAAACTTGTGCCATGCCCTGTCAAATGCTTTGGAGATGTAGAGGGCTACGACGAAAGTTTCCCCATAATCCCAAACAGAGGATGACCAAAGATGGGTGCAATAGGAGAGCAGATCATCAGTATATGTCGCCTGGCGAAAGCCATACTGGTGATCCGACAAAAGAAAATGGCATTCAAGGTGACGGAGAAAATGGGAGTTCAAGATAGTTTCGAAAATCTTAGAGAGGGTTGAAGTTAGGACAATGGGGTGATAGTTAGAGGGAGCAGAATGGTCACCCTTCTTTGAGATGGGCTGAACCAAGGCATGTTTCCAAGAAGAAGGAAAAGTTTGTGTTTTGAGGCAAAGGCAAAAGAGGCCAGCAAGCACAGGGGCCAGAACTTCAGCACTTCCTTAGAACACGAGGGGGTATTCCGTCCAGTCCATGTGCCTTACTCACATCCAACCTGGATAACACACCGGCAACCCTGCGAATGGAGATTATGGAACGTGCATAGGTTGAGTAGGAGGAGCAGGGGTTGGAGGGATAGCGTGGGAATCGTCTAAGGTGGAGTTAAAGGAGAATAAGGTGCCAATGAGATTGGCTTTGTCAGGGGGAGAGTTGACTATAGAGTTACCAGGTGGGAAAAGAGGAGGAAAAGAGGGAATGCAGAAGTTATAACAGATGTATTTGGTTAAGGACTAAAAGGATTTACTAGAGGAAGAGTTAGTCAGGTCAGCGGTCTTTCTTTTTATAAAATTCCGCCTGGCTACAGGTCATAATGTAAGTGTTCTACAGTATATGACATAAGTGTTGTACAAGTCATAAGATAAGTGTTCTACAGGCCATAACATAGGTGTTCTACAAGTCATAACATAAGTGTTCTACAGGTCATAATGTAAGGGTTCTGCAGGTCATAAGTGTTCTACAACTCATAAATGTTCTACAGGTCATAAAAGTTCTACAGGTCATAAGTATTCTACAGGTCATAAGTGTTCTACTGGTCATAAGTGTTGTTTACATAATATATGGTTATTTTACAGGAGCTGAAAGAACTATGGGCTTTCAGAGACCTGTTAGCAAACTTTACTCGTCAACTCTCCGCCTGCTCCTCGGCTGAATTGCTTCCACTGTTGGACTTACCAGCTGTAAAGAATGTGGGTCCTTGTGTTTTGGTCTTTCTTATTAATTATATTCTTTATCAAACTTTTTTTCTATAAAGCAGGATAAGAACAAGTCATTGATATCAGTGGATACAAGCAAACACAAGCACTAGGGTACAGTACAAGGAAGGAACACAAGCACTAGGGTACAGTACAAGAAAGGAACACGAGCACTAGGGTAAGGTACAAGGAAGGAACACAAGCACTAGGGTACAGTACAAGGAAGGAACACAAGCACTAGGGTACAGTACAAGGAAGGAACACAAGCACTAGGGTACAGTACAAGGAACACATGCACTAGGGTAAATTACAAGGAAGGAACACAAGCACTAGGGTACAGTACAAGAAAGGAACACAAGCACTAGGGTACAGTACAAGGAAGGAACACAAGCACTAGAGCACAGTACAAGGAACACATGCACTAGGGTACATTACAAGGAAGGAACACAAGCACTAGGGTACAGTACAAGAAAGGAACACAAGCACTAGGGTACAGTACAAGGAAGTAACACAAGCACTAGGGTACAGTACAAGGAAGGAACACAAGCACTAGGGTACAGTACAAGGAAGGAACACAAGCACTAGGGCACATCACAAGGAAGGAACACAAGCACTAGGGTACAGGACAAGGAAGGAACACAAGCACTATGGTACACTACAAGGAAGGAACACAAGCACTAGAGTACAGTACAAGGAAGGAACACAAGCACTAGAGTACAGTACAAGGAAGGAACACAAGCACTAGGGTATCACAAGGAAGGAACACAAGCACTAGGATACAGTACAAGGAAGGAACACAAGCACTGGGACACAGTACATGGAAGGAACACAAGCACTAGAGTACATTACAAGGAAGGAACACAAGCACTAGGGTACAGCATAAGGAAGGAACACAAGCACTAGGGTACAGTACAAGGAAGGAACACAAGCACTAGGGTACAGTAAAAGAAAGGAACACAAGCACTAGGGCACAGTACAAGGAAGGAACACAAGCACTAGGGCACAGTACAAGGAAGGAACACAAGCACTAGAGTGCAGTGCAAGAAAGGAACACAAGCACTAGAGTACAGCACAATGAAGGAACACAAGCACTCGGGTACAGTACAAGGAAGGAACAGGAGCACTTGGGCACAGTAGAAGGAACACAAGCACTAGGGTACAGTACAAGGAAGGAACACAAGCACTAGGGTACAGTACAAGGAAGGAACACAAGCACTAGGGTACAGTACATGGAATGAACACAAGCACTAGGGTACAGTGCAAGGAAGGAACACAAGCACTAGGGCACAGTACAAGGAACACAAACACTAGGGCACAGTACAAGGAAGGAACACGATCACTAGGGCCCAGTACACGGAACACAAGCACTAGGGTACAGTACAAGGAACACAAGAACTAGGGTACAATACAAGGAAGGAACACATGTCCTAGGGCACAGTACAAGGAAGCCACACAATCACTAGGGTACAGTACAAGGAACACATCCACTAGGGTACAGTACAAGGAACACATCCACTAGGGTACAGTACAAGGAAGGAATGCAAGCACTAGGGTACAATACAAGGAACACAAGCACTAGGGCACAGTACAAGGAACACAAGCACTAGGGCACAGTACAAGGAACACAAGCACAAGGGCACAGTACAAGGAACACAAGCACAAGGGCACAGTACAAGGAACACAAGCACTTGGGTACAGTACAAGGAACACAAGCACTAGGGTACAGTACATGGAACACAAGCACTAGGGTACAGTACAAGGAAGGAACACAAGAACTAGGGCACAGTACAAGGAACACAACCACTAGGGTACAGTACAAGGAATACAATCACTAGGGTACAGTACAAGGAAGGAACACAAGCACTAGGGCACAGTGCAAGGAAGGAACACAAGCACTAGGGTACAGTGCAAGGAAGGAACACAATCACTAGGGTACAGTACAAGGAAGGAACATGCATCAGGATACAGCACAAGGAAGGAACACAGGCACTAGGGTATGATATAAGGAAGGAACACAAGCACTAGGGTACAGTACAAGGAAGCAACACTAGCACTAGGGTACAGTTCAAGGAAGGAACACTAGCACTAGGGTACAGTACATGGAAGGAACACAAGCACTAGGGTACAGTACAAGGAACTAACACAAGCACTAGGGTACAGTACAAGGAACGAACACAAGCACTAGGGTACAGTACAAGGAAGGAACACAAGCACTAGGGTACAGTACAAGGAAGGAACACAAGTACTAGGGTACAGTACAAGGAAGAATCACAAGCACTAGGGCACAGTACAAGGAAGGAACATGCATCAGGATACAGCACAAGGAAGGAACACAGGCACTAGGGTACAGTACATGGAAGGAACACAAGCACTAGGGTACAGTACAAGGAAGGAACACAAGTACTAGGGTACAGTACAAGGAAGAATCACAAGCACTAGGGTACGGTACAAGGAAGCAACATAAGCACTAGGGTACAGTACAAGGAACGAACACAAGCACTAGGGTACAGTACAAGGAACGAACACAAGCACTAGGGTACAGTACAAGGAAGGAACTCAAGATCCACGACCCCCTGACGGAGACACGATGATCCTCCCCATACTGGCCAGATATTATGTAAATAACATTGATTATGTGTTCAAGGAATATCCTTCCTTCCTTGGGCTTTAGTAAGCCACTTTATAAAATTTATACTGTATATACTTGTCACACTTGCCAGATGCTTCTGGTGTTTTTGAACAGGGGTACCTAGTGACCACACTAGGATCCCGCTTCCTCTGTCAAGGAATAAACAATTGAAATAAAATTGAAAGGAACACAAGCACTAGGGTACAGTACAAGGAAGGACCACAAGCACTAGAGTACAGTACAAGGAAGGAACAGAAGCACTAGAGTACAGTACAAGGAAGGAACAGAAGCACTAGAGTACAGCACAAGGAAGGAACCTATGCACTAGGGTACAGTACAAGTAAGGAACACAAGCACTAGAGTACAATACAAGGAAGGAACGGAAGCACTAGAGTACAGTACAAGGACGGAGCACAAGCAATAGGGTACAGTACAAGGAAGGAACACAAGCACTAGGGTACATTACAAGGAAGGAACACAGGCACTAGGGTACAGTACAAGGAAGGAACACAAGCACTAGGGTACAGTACAAGGAAGGTACAAAAGCACTAGGGTACAGTACAAGGAAGCAACACAAGCACTAGAGTACAGTACAAGGAACACAAGCACTAGGGTACAGTACAAGGAAGGAACACATGCACTAGGGCACAGTACAAGGATGAAATACAAGCACTAGGTACAGTACAAGGAAGGAACACAAGCACTGGGGTACAGTACAAGGAACACAAGCACTAGGGCACAGTACAAGGAAGGAACACAAGCACTAGGGCACAGTACAAGGAAGGAACACAAGCACTAGGGTGCAGTACAAGGAAGAAACACAAGCACTAGGGCACTGTACAAGGAAGGAACACAAGCACTTGGGCACAGTACAAGGAAGGAACTCAAGCACTAGGGTACTGTACAAGTAAGGAACACAAGCACTAGGGTTCAGTACAAGGAAGGAACACAAGCACTAGGGTACAGTACAAGGAAGAATCACAAGCACTAGGGCACAGTACAAGGAAGGAACATGCATCAGGATACAGCACAAGGAAGGAACACAGGCACTAGGGTACAGTACATGGAAGGAACACAAGCACTAGGGTACAGTACAAGGAACGAACACAAGCACTAGGATACAGTACAAGGAAGGAACTCAAGATCCACGACCCCCTGACGGAGACACGATGATCCTCCCCATACTGGCCAGATATTATGTAAATAACATTGATTATGTGTTCAAGGAATATCCTTCCTTCCTTGGGCTTTAGTAAGCCCCTTTATAAAATTTATACTGTATATACTTGTCACACTTGCCAGATGCTTCTGGTGTTTTTGAACAGGGGTACCTAGTGACCGCACTAGGATCCCGCTTCCTCTGTCAAGGAATAAACGATTGAAATAAAATTGAAAGGAACACAAGCACTAGGGTACAGTACAAGGAAGGACCACAAGCACTAGAGTACAGTCCAAGGAAGGAACAGAAGCACTAGAGTACAGCACAAGGAAGGAACCTATGCACTAGGGTACAGTACAAGTAAGGAACACAAGCACTAGAGTACAATACAAGGAAGGAACGGAAGCACTAGAGTACAGTACAAGGAAGGAACACAAGCACTAGGGTACATTACAAGGAAGGAACACAGGCACTAGGGTACAGTACAAGGAAGGAACACAAGCACTAGGGTACAGTACAAGGAAGGAACACAAGCACTAGGGTACAGTACAAGGAAGTAACACAAGCACTAGAGTACAGCACAAGGAACACAAGCACTAGGGTACAGTACAAGGAAGGAACACATGCACTAGGGCACAGTACAAGGAAGGAACACATGCACTAGGGCACAGTACAAGGATGGAATACAAGCACTAGGTACAGTACAAGGAAGGAACACAAGCACTAGGGCACAGTACAAGGAAGGAACACAAGCACTAGGGTGCAGTACAAGGAAGAAACACAAGCACTAGGGCACAGTACAAGGAAGGAACACAAGCACTTGGGCACAGTACAAGGAAGGAACTCAAGCACTAGGGTACTGTACAAGTAAGGAACACAAGCACTAGGGTACAGTACAAGGAAGGAACACAAGCACTAGGGTACAGTACAAGGAAGTAAAGACAGTGGTAAACATGATGGCTGTATTTATGTAACCATTGCTACATGTAATAGAGTAATAATTTTGTAATGACTTCTTGTTGTTAAAATGTATGATATTACTGTGGTTGTTTCTCTGGTAGGGTCGGGCTCGGATGCTCTACAATGCTGGTTATCATTCTCTGCGAGATATTGCCAGTGCCAAGCCTAAAGACCTATTGAGCAGTGTTGCCCATCTTCCTCATCGGACAGCTGTACAGATCATTGATAGTGCCAAGGTGATACTGTTGTAGTAGTGTATATAATATTAACTGTTGTAGTAGTGTATATAATATTAACTGTTGTAGTAGTGTAAGTAATATTAACTGTTGTAGTAGTGTATGTAATATTAACTGTTGTAGTAGTGTATGTAATATTAACTGTTGTAGTAGTGTATGTAATATTAACTGTTGTAGTAGTGTATATAATATTAACTGTTGTTGTAGTGTATGTAATATTAACTGTTGTAGTAGTGTATATAATATTAACTGTTGTTGTAGTGTATGTAATATTAACTGTTGTAGTAGTGTATATAATATTAACTGTTGTTGTAGCGTATGTAATATTAACTGTTGTAGTAGTGTATATAATATTAACTGTTGTAGTAGTGCATGTAATATTAACTGTTGTAGTAGTGTACATAATATTAACTGTTGTAGTAGTGTATGTAATATTAACTGTTGTAGTAGTGTATGTAATATTAACTGTTGTAGTGTATATAATATTAACTGTTGTAGTAGTGTATGTAATATTAACTGTTGTAGTAGTGTATGTAATATTAACTGTTGTAGTAGTGTATGTAATATTAACTGTTGTAGTAGTGTATGTAATATTAACTGTTGTAGTGTATATAATATTAACTGTTGTAGTAGTGTATGTAATATTAACTGTTGTAGTAGTGTATGTAATATTAACTGTTGTAGTGTATATAATATTAACTGTTGTAGTAGTGTAAGTAATATTAACTGTTGTAGTGTATATAATATTAACTGTTGTTGTAGTGTATGTAATATTAACTGTTGTAGTGTATATAATATTAACTGTAGTAGTAGTGTATATAATATAAACTGTTGTAGTAGTGTATGTAATATTAACTGTTGTAGTAGTGTAAGTAATATTAACTGTTGTAGTAGTGTATATAATTTTAACTGTTGTAGTAGTGTATGTAATATTAACTGTTGTAGTGTATATAATACAGTTAACCCTCACTTTACGCGGTTAATGTAACCCGGAGGGTCCCGCGTAAAGTGAATAACATAACAAATGGGATTAATTGAAATGGAGTCCGGGCCGATTCCCAAACTCCACTTTTTGACGACACACAACTATGTTGTAGTAAAAATATTATCTTAACTTTATGATGGTATGCACACACAATTAATAATTAAGAGAAATATCAATAATATTAGGTTTTTTAACACTTACATTAGTAGAAAAAATGGCTGGGCACACGGGGATGGGGGGTTGGTTCCGAGGCAGAAGGCAGATTATTGGCTCTCACCTGTATCACTTGTATCAATTGTATCACTATCCACCACAGAGGCTTGCAGGGCCTCTTTGTCAAACTCCCCAAAGTCCATATAAGTCTATATCCTCACCATAATTATCACTATCACTGACTTGGGCCGGCTGTGGTGGGTGGCGGGTGAAGAACTGGTAATGTTTTGATGACTGGGCGATCTTGTGCGCACCATGTTCGCGCCGCTTACACAACATGGCGGATGGCGGGAGGTTTGGATCAAAAAATGGCGCGGCTCACCAGCCACTCTCCGCGTAAAGGGGTACACGCACCGCGGAATGTGAGCATCCTGGGTTCCGGCAGGGCACCGCGTAAACGTGGAAACGCGGAATGTGGGACCGCGTAAAGTGAGGGATAACTGTATTAACTGTTGTAGTAGTGTATATAATATTAACTGTTGTAGTAGTGCATGTAATATTAACTGTTGTAGTAGTGTATATAATATTAACTGTTGTAGTAGTGTATATAATATTAACTGTTGTAGCAGTGTAAGTAATATTAACTGTTGTAGTAGTGTATGTAATATTAACTGTTGTAGTAGTGTATGTAATATTAACTGTTGTAGTAGTGTAAGTAATATTAACTGTTGTAGTAGTGTATGTAATATTAACTGTTGTAGTAGTGTATGTAATATTAACTGTTGTAGTGTATATAATATTAACTGTTGTAGTAGTGTAAGTAATATTAACTGTTGTAGTGTATATAATATTAACTGTTGTAGTGTATATAATATTAGCTGTTGTAGTAGTGTATGTAATATTAACTGTTGTAGTAGTGTATATAATATTAACTGTTGTAGTAGTGTATATAATATTAACTGTTGTAGTAGTGTAAGTAATATTAACTGTTGTAGTAGTGTATGTAATATTAACTGTTGTACTAGTGTATATAATATTAACTGTTGTAGTAGTGTAAGTAATATTAACTGTTGTAGTAGTGTATGTAATATTAACTGTTGTAGTAGTGTATGTAATATTAACTGTTGTAGTGTATATAATATTAACTGTTGTTATAGTGTATGTAATATTAACTGTTGTAGTGTATATAATATTAACTGTTGTAGTAGTGTATGTAATATTAACTGTTGTAGTAGTGTATGTAATATTAACTGTTGTAGTGTATATAATATTAACTGTTGTAGTAGTGTATGTAATATTAACTGTTGTAGTAGTGTATGTAATATTAACTGTTGTAGTGTATATAATATTAACTGTTGTTGTAGTGTATGTAATATTAACTGTTGTAGTAGTGTATATAATATTAACTGTTGTTGCAGTGTATATAATATTAACTGTTGCAGTAGTGTATGTAATATTAACTGTTGTAGTAGTGTATGTAATATTAACTGTTGTAGTAGTGTATGTAATATTAACTGTTGCAGTAGTGTATGTAATATTAACTGTTGTAGTAGTGTATGTAATATTAACTGTTGTAGTAGTGTATGTAATATTAACTGTTGTTGTAGTGTATATAATATTAACTGTTGTTGTAGTGTATATAATATTAACTGTTGTAGTAGTGTATGTAATAATAACTGTTGTAGTAGTGTATGTAATAATAACTGTTGTAGTAGTGTATATAATATTAACTGTTGTAGTAGTGTATGTAATATTAACTGTTGTTGTAGTGTATATAATATTAACTGTTGTAGTAGTGTAAGTAATATTAACTGTTGTAGTAGTGTATATAATATTAACTGTTGTAGTAGTGTATGTAATATTAACTGTTGTAGTAGTGTATGTAATATTAACTGTTGTCGTAGTGTACGTATTATTAACTGTTGTAGTCGTGTATGTAATACTGACTGTTGTAGTAGTGTAAGTAATATTAACTGTTGTAGTAGTGTAAGTAATATTAACTGTTGTAGTAGTGTAAGTAATATTAACTGTTGTAGTAGTGTAAGTAATACTGTATTAACTGTTGCTGCAGCAGCTGTTTATAACAAGAAAGCTGCTTGGCAGATAGGAAAACATCCAAAGGGTCGCTGAACCATGCTTGAATATTTAATTTGTCTTATCCTTTGCTGTATTTTTCATTTGTCAAGAATAATAACTATTAGTGTTCATCTTTGAAAATTTCTGCACTTGGGGATGTCAAAATTAGGTTGTAAAATGCACTGGTAACCAAAGTATACACAATGTTGTGTTTACCTTCAGTTGATATAATGTTAGCAGTTTCTTACATTTGGTAATGAATAGGTCTTCCTTCCAGATGTTACTCATCGAGCGAGCCGAGACATTACAAGGAGAGGCAGAGCAGATGCTTTTAGGGCTAAACTAATTTGTTACACCAACATTTGATGTTAGCCCTACCTTCAGCACCTGATGTTAGCCCTACCTCTGAACCTGAACAATAGTGTTATGGTGCTTCTAAAATCCATCTACAAGAGGCACTCACAGCTGGTGCATCACCCTCACTAACACCACAACCATCTTAGATTGGATGTTGTCTATACACAGCTGTCAGACACCTTTTCTACAGCTTCATCAGCACAAAGACCAGCTCCTTTTCAACCTCTGAAATCTGTTAGGCCCTTTTTTTTTTTTTTCTGAAAGCTTTTGTAAAGTACAGTCATCCCTTGGTTATAGCGCACTTGGTTATTGCGATTTTCGTTATCACGCCTTCATCAAAATCGCCACACCTGCTGTTGTAGCACATTTTTCAAGTGGAGAATTTCGTTATCACGCAGTTGCCTCCAGGTGTTTTTACCCATTTGCTTCACCTACATCTATTGAGGATAAAATCTTTCACCTACAAATTGGCAATAACACATTTACCGGATGAAAATGGATGGAGGTAACAAAACTTGAAAGCAGTTGTACAAACACAAGCACTCACACATGCCACTCATACTGACAGACTTGACGCTCACTTACTTGACAAGTTTTACCAACCATAAAGACAGTTGAAGCTTTCAACATCACTCGCAATGGATCTTGGATGTTCCAACTGTAATCAGACACCTCAAAGTTGCCTCAACAATTGCAACCCCTGCTGCAATTTCAAATTCTGTGTCATTACTAAGGAATAACGAAATCTCGGATGCACTCTAAGATTGAGAGAAAACAGAGGACTCAGGCGTCCTGAAGCGATGAGAAAACAGACTCCTCAGACGGGGAACTCGAATAAAGAAAGCATAGCTACATGTTTTGTAGACTACAGTATTGAGAGTACCCTTTTCATCACTTTGTAATAAACCTAGCCATGCCTATGTGTGTTTCTGATACTTACCATAACATTATCTATATCTTTAGTGGGTGTAAATGGTCGTAAAATGGGAAAATTGGGGTTGGGTCTTGGGTGCCTGGAACCAATTTGAATAAATCCCATGGGTTCTGTACTTTTGTTAACGCATTTTTCGTTATCACGCACTCGGCTCGGTCCCAATTAGGCGTGATAACCTAGGGATGACTGTAATGCACTCCCCAATGTCACAATATGTAATCTCTCTACAGTATTGTGTATTTTGTTTTTAAGACTATCATATTTTCTCAATAAACTCTTGATTATTGTTTTTATTATCATCATTAATAATGAACACACAAACTTGTAGTAATATCTTCATTAATCGAAATCCCTCAAACCCGGAATTGAAAATTGTTTCCGGCTATGGGAAAAAAATTTCCAAGGTTATCGAGAGCATTTTCTGAAAATGTCTTGAATAAAGATGAAAGTTAAAGTATTTTGGGGCGGGAGCTGACTTGACTCAATGTTAGGTTTAGGTTGGATGGGGGGGATTAGTGGGCCTCATGACCTGAAGATGTCTTGAATAAAGACGAAAACTTAAGTATTTTCCGGGAGACTGTGATAAGTATAAGTATAAATGAGCAAAGTTGTATCCCTTCAATATTACATTACATTACATAACATCTTAAAATGTGGAGTGAGAAAGGTGTGGGTGATTAGAGAGATGGAGTGGTAACATGCACCAGTGTTGCCAAGCAATAAGTTCTTCAACAGCTGATCTTTTAATTTGCCTCTATGCAGTCACACAAGACCCTCACTGGATGCTTGTTGTCTTAATTCCAGTGTGTGTGTGTGTGTGCACCAAACATGCAAAGAAATATTCTTGAACTTGCCAAGCACATTGTAGGATTTGAAGAAGTTGGTGAAGAGTTAGTTCAGGAGTCAGGTGGTGAGGTATAATATAATTGGGCTTTTGGTAACAAAACCCAATTGAAGTTTCTTGTTTTATAAAAGTATTATGTTTATAATGTCTGAGTGTATATCAACCATAAGTTCCACTATTTATGAGTGAATGAGAAAGAGGACGGCGTTTATGTTAAATAAACGTGGATCAACGTCCGTTCGATAAAAGTTGGTGTGAGTGACTGACGAAGGCATCGCACTACTGCACGCTTACATAGATGCTGACATATGGGCTTCTCCCTCTTAGGAAAGTTACCCTTCACGTGATCAGTTCATGTCTTACTCATAATTAGTGGAAAGTTACAGGTGATGAATCTGAATATAAGTCAGATGTAAATAACCCATTTATATAATACTTCTGTTGATGAGTCAGGGGCCATTACATCGCTCGGTCACCTACAGCCAAACTCCGTGAGGCCTAAATAAGCTCACAGAATACAGTACATCCTTGACAACCCTAACCGTGTTATAAACAAATGTGTAGACACTAAGCTGGGGATTCTACTACTGTAGAGGTATTAGCTACTACAGGGGACCTAAACTTTAGTGTCTTACGGGTTAGAATGTTATGAACAACGTTCATCTTGGATGACACTGACTTATAATAACAGATCAGAAACATGATTGCCAAAATTAACATAATTGAGGGAATTGTGAGGCTTGGTATAGCAAATTCCCATGATAGATAAAATGGCAAATTATTACTCAAATCAGCAAATTGTGTCTTTCAAGAATGCTATGAGTTTTAATTTCTCTGAAACAATTTGAATATCTTTTATAGTGAAATTCATGACAGGAAGTGGAACTAAGGCAGACTTGAGTTTTATATTTAAGGCAAAATGCTGATGAGTAGGCAAGGTCCGTAATGAACCCGGAGCCTTGTAATGCCCTTTCACAACTAGCTGCTTAACACCATCATGGCATTTTAAAATAACAGTAGTAGTATTTGGAAAGAACTAGTGTACTGCACATTGTGAAGATGAGCGTGAAACACAGTTTTGAGACTAACTGGCCTATAGCTGTAATGCGCAAGTGCTGTGCGTACATTGGTTTGTATGACTGCCAATTCTCATATTCCCTCTGCAGCAGGAATAAACGCGAACATGTACGCTGGACATGCGTGTAGGTGTAGATATGACGACTTACACCGTGACAGTACCTTAGGATCTTCTATTGCCAATAAAGAATAATCTTCATCTATTAGGAAAAGTTCTTTAGGCGTATCCAGAGTACAGTGGGGTATGCTATAACGAATCTAATTGGTTCTAGAACCTTGTTCGTTATAGCATTCGTTCGTTATAGGATTAATCCGTTCCAGGCCCCCAAATACAACCACTTAACACTGAAAAATATAATATAAAATTGTAAAAATTGTAAAAAAGTGCATAAATAGGCATCTAAACCCCTGAAATAAAGAATATCATTAATATTTGTAATAAAAAAAACAATAAATTAGTAAAAAAAAAAAATAATAATAATTTTTTTTTTTTTAATGTTCGTTGTAGGAGTTTCGTTCGTTATAGCATTCTCAATTTTATAGGTAAAACCATTCGTTATAGGAATATTCGTAGTAGGATCCGTTCGTTATAGCATACCCCACTGTATACAGTGTGTCGTTCACAAACCAGGGGAAGGGTTCTAAATGCCATGCATTAAACTGATGTTGCCCTCGCATAGGAATGTGGATGAGGATAGCATTGTGCGTGAGAGTCGACTCCAACAGCAGGTAATAATATTCAACCTCATTGTCATTAAAAATAGGAGTTAAGTGATATTGCAACTTGGCTATCTGTAAAGTGTCAAGAAGCGTCTGCACAGGGACAAGCTTTGCATCCACACGTCCTATCCCTGCATCTACAATGCTGTCAATTAGTTCATTTTTACAGGTTACAATCTTCTGAACTGAAATTTCCGCAGCATGCAAATATTCTGTGAAATAAAGGAGCCATTCTAACGTCGGGATTGATTTCTGTAACCTACTAATAATCCTCGATACTTGGTTAAGCTCCGATATTATTGCATTAACCTTTGATTCTAAAGCAATAATCGCATGAAAGGTTTGAGAAACGACACGATTCTGCCGAGAGACAGTTTGAACGACAATGTTTATTCGGTCCCCCAATTTAGCTACATCATCGGCCGTTGCTGTGCCAAACAAAGTGCTTTGGATAAGACCCATAAAATTAAAAAGACCCCTTTTTCGCTGTGTCTGAGAATGCACTTCTTTAGCAAGATCCACTTCAGACGCTGGTAATCTCTCTCCAACATCGACGAGAAAATTGTGAAGGTTCTGGAGACGAAAGTGTAGAAGGTCAATAGTTTGTGAAACTATCGTCGATTCATTAGTAGCTGCGCTGAGACCTTGAAGGATGTCCAATGCTGATTGTAGTTGGGCGTCGACGTTGTCCATCTGACGTGGAAGCTGGAGCAGTCCATGTAATTCATACTTGATGTTCACCACGTCCTCAACTATGAGAACGCGTCCAAGAGGTGCAACTAGCGCACCAGGCTTGAGGACGGATGTGGACATGTCTGTCAACACAACGGTGCCACAACACAGTAGAAATAACACAGCGATATTCCAAGCCATTCTGTAAGAGATTACACACAGTTTAACATCTACTTGCAGAACGAAGTTTCATACAATAGTCATTGGGAGCACTGTGCTTCTGTACAGTCTGTAAAGAGGTGTCTATCACATCATTATCAACTGTAGGCAATAAATTCTCATGGGTGTTTTTAAGACGATCTGCATGCACGACATCTGCAATCTGTGCATTAGGCTTCCAAATTTTAAATTCGTTGCCTGTTTCTTTGGCAATAATGCGGAATGGACCTGAAAATTTAGCCGAAAGCTTGGAGTTCCTTTCAGGTTCTCGTACCATAACAGCGTCCCCTATGTTTAACACAGGCTTAGCATGTTTATGTTGCTTGATCATCATTTTGGCACGTGACGCTGCTAAATGTGATCGGACTTGGGGTATGAATATCCATAAAGACACGAATTTGTTTTGCCGCGAAATCATCCATATTATAAACCGGGTACGGTGCATCTGTAAGGGTGTCGTAAGGTAGACGTTTATCTGCACCATAGACAGTGTAGTAGCGTGATTTGCCCGTAGAGCTATTAATCGACCCATTGATAGACGCTGCAACCTGCGGTAACCAATCTTCCCATGTGTATTGCAAATCACTGACAATCGGGCGCAGTATCTCCAGGATCTTGCGATTGGTTCTCTCAACAGGCCATTAGCCTGTGGATGATAAGCTGTCACCAAACTTCATTTAATTCCATATTGCACACATTTGCACCACTAGCTGATTCTTGAACTCTGTCCCATTGTCAGAGAGCAGAACTTTAGGCGTAGTATATGGACATATAAGATTCATCACTAATGCATAGGCCACAGCATCGGCCATTTTATATTTTAGTGGGACCAAGACCATGAACCTGGAAAAATGATCCACACACACTAAGACGTACGCTGATCCCTGATGACTCTTCGGGAGTTGTAACAAGTCAATAGCGACAGTGTCAAACGGACGGTCTGGTGTAGGATATTGTAGAATCGGGGCCGGTGATCCTGTAGAACCTTTATGTTGAGCACATGCCAAACATTTAGCAATGTGTAATTCTATGTCTTTCTTCATAGTGTTCCAGAAATACTCCTTTCGTAATTCCGCTAAGCATTTGTCACGACCCTGGTGACCTGCCTGTGGGACATCATGGAACAATGTTATAACTGCTTCACACAACATGTCATGTACGACTATTTGAGAAACATTATCCTCTGGCGTCTTTTTTGACCTATGGAGTATGTTATGTCGTAATTCAAACTGACTTAAGGGAAGAATTAATTTGGGGAGTTTAACATCCTCTCCTGATTCGAGAGCAAAAATGACTGCTGACCATAATGGGTTGCGTCGTTGCTCATCTTCCAGTTGCGAAAGAGTGAAGGTTGATACAGGCAGTACTGGTGCTATATTTCTTGACAGAGCGTCGGCGACAACATTCGCCCTCCCAGGTAAATATCTAAACTTGGGGTCAAACTCTTGAGTTGTCAGATACCAGCATGCTAATCTGCCTGATAAGTTTCTGCCATGGAACAGCTCGGTTACTGCCTCATGATCCGTAAAAACAGTTATCTTAATTCCAAAGATAATGTCTTTAAATTTCTTAAGTGCCCACACGACGGCTAATGTTTCTAAATGCGTTACTGAATAATGTGTATCTGCATCAATAAGTTTGCTACTTGCAAAACCTATCACTCTAAACTTTCTACGAGTATCCTCTTGCATGAACACTGCTCCGATTCCAAGACCAGAAGCATCAGTACAGAGAGTGAAAGGTTGAGTGTAGTCAGGGAATGCTAGAACAGGGGCATTGGTAAGCACTATCTTCAATGGCGCAAAACTATTTTCGTGTTCAGCATCCCATATAAACATTGCATCTTTTTTGAGCAACCTTGTTAGGGGTGATGCTAATGTTGCATAGTTCTTTATAAAAGAACGATAATATCCAGATAAGCCAAGAAAACTACACAAATGATCAACTGAGGTAGGATGCGGGAACTGAGATACAGCGTTGACTTTATCATCTACTGTGTGGATGCCCTCACCGTCAACTACATGACCAAGGAAATGGATTCTGGATTTTAAAAACTCACACTTCGAGAGTTTAATTTTAAGGCCTGCTGTGGAAAGTTTTTCCAACACTTCACACAGTTTAATCAGATGGGAATCAACGTCCTTACTGACTACTATTAGATCATCCAAATAAGCGCAGACTGTGGTACCAATCAATCCGGCAAATAGGGTGTTGATCATTCTTTGAAATGTTAGTGGGGCATTTCTAAGACCAAATGGCATCCGGAAGAACTCAAAGTGGCCCAGTGGTGTGCTAAACGCCGTGACCTCTCGTGATTTCTCATCGAGTGGTATCTGCCAATACCTACTAAGCAAATCTAAGTTGCTGAATACTGCATTATCCTTACCCAAGGATTGCAATATGTCACTCAAGACAGGCATAGGGTACCTATCTGGGATCGTTTGTTCATTAACGCGCCTGAAATCTATAACAGAGCGCCATCCACCATCCTTTTTCGGGACGAGGAATAATGGGCTATTAAAGGGGAACTGAAAATGTTTAATAACATTCTGATCCAACATATCCTGTACCATATCTTGAACCACAGCTCGCTGGCTATGAGGTAGTCTATAAGCTGGTACATGGATAGGATTTGGTCCCGCCTTTAATGCTATATGATGGGATGTTAAGTCTGTCTGACCTAGCTTTTCCCCTGGCAAGGCCACAATATTTCTGTAGTCAGCAAGCATCTCTAAAAGGCGTGTCTTGCCCTGAGGATGATCGATCACCTTAACATGTGGCGCTATTTGATCTATCCTCTTCTGCCGAGTTTGTCGGTATTGCGTAACAATACTACCAATTGGGAATTTTGTAGGCTGTACTTCGACATAGTTGTGATACACTAAAAAATCACACAAATAACATCCTTCCTTTAATATCCGTTGAACGCCTGTTCTATTCAATATCAGGACGTCTGTCAAACCACCTGGGCATATCGTGCTCAACGTAGATTCACACAACAACCCCTTTACCTTGCACGTTTCCAGTAGATACACAACATCTGTGCCCGTGTACACGTCGGGTAATTCAACAGTTGCTTTGGTGAATTCCTCATTCTGGTAATGGAGAGTACTCTTCAAAATTGCAGGTACTATCTTCCAACTATTGCTGCTATAATCACGCTGGGAAAGTGTGGGTGTGAGGTCATGAGGTAGCTCTGACGCATGTTCTGCCTTCCTCTTAATGGGATTGGTGGACAACACTTTCGACCAAGCGGTGAGCATAGGTTCAGAATGACTCGTAGCGTTGTAAGAAACACCTTTAAACGTAATAGTATTATTATGTGGATGAACATCTGTCATGATCGTTTTAAGAGTTGGGAGACCAAGTAACCCATCAGCTAGCAAATTGAACTGCTGAACTACATAAAAGTCCGCGTAGAAGGGAGAACCACGTCTTGAAAATCTGAGTGGTAACGTCACCATTCCGTTAATGCTCAACTGAGTACCTCATACTCCTTCGAGCTCAGCATTACTAGGCCTCCATTTGAAGTCGTGGTGAGGGAATTTACATTGTAACTCCTGATAGGATGTCAAGGCCAAAACATTAGCGCATGCACCCGTGTCAATATCAAGAGCCAGTCTTGTACTATCAACCCTCACCGGCACTGACAACACTTCCACTTTGCTTAGCGCCGCTACTAACGAGGCCGCTATAGAAGTGCTGTGAGGAGAAGCAGGAAATACTGTACCTATCCCTCTCCTTGCTGTGATGAGCGCTGGTCTTCCCCCGACGACTTGTCTTGGGGACGCTTCTGTTTACGCTTGTACGACACTTGTGTTTCACTAAAGTCTACATTCCTAGCCTTCATTACTAAGCCACATTCCTGTGTGCCATGAGATGTCGACTTGTGTAGTGCGAACCACTTGCGCGTTTTCTGGGTAGGTGGAGGTGTCGCCTTAGCTGCCTCCGAGTATGACCTTGTGTTCTGCTTGGCACCGGATGTCTTCTTGAATTTTGCACTATTATCCTGGAGCTGGGAACAGTTTTCTATTCCATGGCCACGTTTATTACAATGAGCACATCGTAAAGGAGTACCTTGTTTATATGTCCGGTGTTGAGGTGCAATCGGGGCCATTGGTGTCGTATGAGGAATTTCGGGTGGAGTCATGTGTGCCATCTGGGGTTGGGCTGTAGACGTGGAGGGATGCGCAGCAGTCATGGAGGGCTGCGCCATTAGAGGGCCCGCAGCCGTGGGACAGAGTCTGTTTGCGTATTCAACCATATCCATAGGTGGTTCAAACTGAACCTCTTGTGCCTGGCTGTATAGGGGACAACTAACAGGAAGCTAATTAATTTTATCAACGTTTCCTCATTGGTCGCTGACATTTTACCATCTGGGTCGTACCAATTTGAACCTTGAAAAGTCGCTTCCATGTCCTGGCGAACCTCTCCTGCGATGTCGACTGCCACCACGGGTGTCTGGGCATGAATCACTGGCGTACAACAATCCAACCATCTGAAGATCCATTGTAATTGGCCCAACTGGGACCTGCCCCCAAATATTCCAGCAAGCGTGCGCTTGAATTTCTCATAACTAGGGTGTTGTAAACCATACTGTTACGAGTTGGGGATTTAGAATATAGTTAAAAGTCTACCCAGATCCCAACAGGCAACAACAATAAAAAAACAAAGACAATCGGACTATAAAAGGGTAGACAAAGGATGCGAGTTTTTGTTGTGTATAATAAAGTACAGTACCATAAATTCCTTAACAAAATATTCAGCTTTCTATAATTTACCCTTAACCATACTTAACCTAAACATACGCAACATTGGCTTAACAGTATATACATATTTATACAACATACAACATTCTGAAGCAAGTGGAGGTGAGAAGGCAATATAGGATAACAAATACTTAAGTGCGGAGCTGAGACGTCTGACGAGTAAGGCTGAGTATTGAAGAAGATGGTAGGTAGTCACTGTGCCATAGGTTTCCAGGATAGGAGATCCTAGTGTGGTCACTTCCCAGAGTAAAGTGAACTCTCCTCGATCTGGAGCTGACGAGGAAGACTTGGAGGAGGTGACGCAACAACCAGGATATGGAGAAGGGAAACCGCGGAGTGGTAACTAAGACTAGTCATACTCTGGTTTCGTCCCTAGATGGCGTTGCTCGTGTGCTGGGTAGGTAGATCATGACAATAGATGGCGTGGTTCGTAGTGCTGGGTAGGTAGATCATGACAATTGATGGCGTGGTTCGTAACAATACGCATTTAAATGATTACCTGCATAAGATCCCTGCGTAATATGGGAATGTACAAATGCGTTTTTCTCTTCGTCACTTGCATGAATGAAATGTGCTACCCAAAAATCATCTTGGCCCCTAAAATTACGAACGTAGTCGCCAAGCGGCATTATATGAACTACGTTATCAGATTTAGCTGACATGGTAGTAGTATTGCGGTGAGTGTTAGAGGAAGTCATTGTAGCATTAGTATTTAGTAAGTTAGGAATCTTACTCCTAACTGAAGGCTGGGTTAATAGGGGTGTTACTGATGAAGAAACAGACACACTATCACCTGGAACAGGGTTATAAACTACCTGTGTATACTGAGGCGAGGTACTATATTTATTTCCAGACCGTAAGATACGACGGTTTAAGTCGTCAAATGAGTCCTCAATTAATTTCTCACTACGTCCTACCGAATCATCTAACTGTGTTTCTGACTCAAGTTCAAAATCAGCCTTTGCTGTAGATACATAATTTGGATCATCTATTAGAAAATTATCAGCAAATAGATGCGTTAGGCCAACAAGGTCATCAGCTTGAGACATTGGAAACTTTGAAAATTATCTAAGAAGTTCCATTTAAGCCAGATAATGATTAATCGGTAAAAGCAAAATACTTGCCCCTCATTTACAAGTAATGATTAAAAATTGTAGTTCATATAATTAAACTATCAATAAGTGAACAGACACAAAATAACCACAGTAAATTATAGAACGTTAGTACACACGAATATAAATAAGACACTTATATTAATGACATACACCTATCCGATGAGCCTATCGTTGTGAACTTATGTCTCGAACGTGTTCATGTGTGTTTAAACTATGTATACTTTACATACCTATTACAGGGGTTCATTGTGTCTGTATAGAAAACGCGATCCGTCAAGTTGATATCTGTAGTAGAGTGGAGTAGAGTAGAGTAGGCGGAGCCTCGTCACTTGATTGCGCGCGCCTCCGGCTGGTTTCCTTGGCAACGAGTATGACGCGCTGCTACCTCGACGGTGAGCGAGACCATTTCAGGATAGGGGATTACCTTGTGGGGTATGAGATTGTTTGGTTCACACTCAGGATGGAATGGAGAAAGGAAACTCACAATGTGCTCTCTGTATACATGTTGTATTGAATGTACAATGCAGCTTGGTGCTGGGAAGGCAGCATGGTTACGAGCGTGATGTAGAGAGAGCTGGTTGGTGAGGACGCTCAGAGACGGACAGCTTGTGGGTCGCCATGCTCGCCAGCGGGAGGGAGGACCGTGAGGCAGGCAGAGGAGCGAGGCCCGCCGGGCAGCGGCGGTGGAGGTGGTGTTGCTGGCTGTGGCTGTTGGTAGAGAGTGAGCGAGAGGCAGATCACCGCGAGGTCAGGTCTTAAATAGCGGGGGTAGGCGTGGCTTAGTAGTTGACCCCCGCTCCGTGGTGTATGGCGGCGCTGGTTGACCTAGGTCACGAGGCATACACTGGGGAATAGGTGGGGTCGGCTAGGCAGCGACAAACAGCGTTTGTAGGGGAGAATTCCACTACAACCTCCACAGTTGAACAGACTTTTGCCGAGATGAGGAATATGAGTCTTCTTGCTGCTACTGAGTCGCTGTCGTTTCTGCCGTGTGCCAAACCTCTGCAGTCACGTATATATGGAAAACTGTCTGATGACACCGGATATACTGCAATTGACGCTCGCAACACCACACAACCGTCCGGCTACTTGTGAAATGTCACTTGTTAGTAAATTTTATGAAACCATCTGCAACACAGTACTGTAGAATGCTGACTTGGGGTTTCTTTACTTGTTATTAACAGGATTTTCACCAAACAGGCTGTATGATATATTAATAATTCTGCACCTCTTGAGGGTGTCAGAAATGAGGAGCACTCACTAATTATCGTCTCGATACGGGATATAGTTTTAACAATCGGATTATGTAACACGTCACTGTTTTTTGTTTCTTTGTTTTCACAAAACACAGACATCTTGGTGTGGATACCGGAAGGAGATTTTCGTTGACCACTTGGCTGCCACCTATATGTTACGTTGGTTAATTCCCCAGTTAACCAGGCTGGTAACACATATAATATAATTGGGCTTTTGGTAACGAAACCCAATTGAAGTTTCTTGTTTTATTATAAAAGTATTATGTTTATAATTCCTGAGTGTATATCAACCGTAAGTTCCACTATTTATGAGTGAATGAGAAAGAGGACGGCGTTTATGTTAAATAAATGTGGATCAACGTCCGTTCGATAGAAGTTGGTGTGAGTGACTGACGAAGGCATCGCACTACTGCACGCTTACATAGACGCTGACATATGGGCTTCTCCCTCTTAGGAAAGTTACCCTTCACGTGATCAGTTCATGTCTTACTCATAATTAGTGGAAAGTTACAGGTAGTGAATCTGAATATAAGTCAGATGTAAATAATCCATTTATATAATACTTCTGTTGATGAGACAGGGGCCATTACAATGGCTTAACAGGACTACTTTTGCACTTAGACAACTGATCAATGAATGAACCAGGGCATGTGGAGACGCATTAAGCACTAGTGATGTCACGAAGCTTCGCATCTGCAACCACAAATTGTCAAAACCTGTACTCAAATGTACTAAGTTAATTACTAACATTTTTAGTTCTAGTTCAACAATGGGATGTTTATACTCAAATTAATTCTTGCCTTGCAAGAATTCCAGCAATGCAAGTTATTTTCTGCTAAATCAAGTTGGTGACATTTTATCTGCCCTTTAAAATCCTTGAGTACACGTTTATCTCCCCTCGTGGATGTCAACACCAAAGCTCCCCCCTTCTCCCAGCCGTGGGAGAGCCAGTGGTGTTGATAACGGTTAACCCCTACGCCCCGGTTGACGTCTGGAACGTGCTCCTTTCCGTGGCATTGTATGAATGCCCAACGAGGGGTTATCGGGTTCCAGCATGACTACTTGCCTGTCACGCCACGCCCTCGGCCACAGGGAAGCTTTTGGAATATAAGTACCTACTTTTTTTTTTCATTGTTTGTCCATTTTATCGTGTATCAAAGTAATATTGCTAAAAGTAGTGTTCTAGGCCGGTTAACTGCTGATTCTGTCTAGGTTAATGAGGCCGGAACATTTATATTATATCGGATTTTAGTAGCGAAACCCAATTGTCTGTTATCCATTTATTCAGGAACTTACCTAGGATACAGTTCTAAATGTAGATCTCCGTAACTTATCACTGTAACTATGAGTGTTAAGGTAAGGATGGAGGCTATGTTAATAGACCTGCTAAATACGTCCGATCTGTGTGAGGGGTTGAGTAACACTGCTGTGAGTAGGAACCCATCGAGATAGAACGGAAATATGTACGTTGTCCTCCCTCGACAGAAGACGGAACCATCCAAGATGGCTCTCAATAACGTCTTCCTCTAGTCAAGGATATCAAACTACTGCCCGCTTTAGGTGGCCAGGGAGCCGGCTACTTAATGCCTTAACTCAACACAATATGAAGCGACTTCCCATGGGCACACCTTTTCACGTGCTCTGAACATGCTACCTCATAGCCAGTGGAAAGTTACAGGGATGATAGAGTATATAAATCAAATGTAATTAACCCATTTATATAATGCTTCTGCCTATGAGACAAGGGCTATTACATTGCTCGGTCACCTATCATCCAAGCTCTGCGAGGACTAAATTAAACTCGTAGATAAACATCCTATACATAAGCCTAACCATGTTACAAACATATGTGTAGACACTAAGCTGGGGACTCTGGAACCGTAGGCTCAACAACTATTGGGGTCCTAGACTTAAGTGTCTTGCGGGCTAGAATCTCATGTACAATGGCAAAGTTGGATGATTCTGGCTTAAAACACAAACATTACTCCCAATAACAACACAATAATGGAAATCGTTAACCTGGGTAAGCACCGCCATCCTTCTTTGGGACTAAGAACAAATCCCGGAATAACATGGCAGAAATAATCTTCTCCTACTTCGTAGCACCTTCTTAGCAATGTACAACTTTTGCTACTGTAATCATGCTAGATGAATGAGTGTGTGGTGCTTTAAACTCTTCCGACGAAGCATTCATTTTTGCAGAGAGCAATGGAACCGAGTTGTGAAGGGTTCTACAAGGTATGGCTAAAAATTTAAAGTGTGATAATATACTTTAGAACTATCATATTTTTATTTTAAGATGATGTGTCTATGACATCATTAAAATATGCAGTTTGAAAATTATGAACATTATTATCCTCCCTGGGATCAAAAGAAAATGTCCATATTTTCTATGTCTAAGGTTTTAAAAATTATTTGGATACAAACCAAAGAAATAACCTTGTCCATCCATTTACAGGAAATTGATAAGAATTATAGTTAAAATAATTAAAGCATCAATAGCTGAACAGGTGAGAAATAAATACTGGAAATTATATTACGTCAGTATATATTAAATTAAGTAAGACACAATAATTTATATAACCTACACGATGTCCTATCTGTGTGAAGTTATGTCGCGAACATGTAAATGTGTGTATATTATACTGCTGGATTCTGGGGTCACTAATTCTAAAGGGATAACTTAACTCTATTCTTAATTTTAAGGTCGCTGCCACCTGACCCCCTCTGGACAGTATGTAGCTCGTTAGGTAGCGGGCAGAGTAAGCTCGGCATTGGGTTGGGTTTTTCATTGACCAAATCGATAGTGGGAAGAAGGGTGAAACAACATACATGTCTTAACTAATTTATTCCTTATAAAACATATTGCATCCCATCAAAATACAAGAAGAGCTGGCCTTCCTCAAAAGAACAACTATGATTTGAGTTACACTGCCCAGCAATATACGTCTTACATTAATTGTGTATCAATAACATACTCATTCCTCATAACACTCACTGACCTCCTTACCTCGGTCATTCCTTCTCAGTATAACACCAAACACATCAGTATAACATCACCTGTTACATTACCAAAAGACTTGGTCTTCATCAGAACAAATATTATTTTCATTCCACTTCTCTTGATGAGCAGATGGGATACTTCCCAGGTAATCATACCAGTATTGGTTTTCAAGTATACAGTGATTTTCTCCTATCCTGGGTGGTGATATGTAGGGTATCCACAGATTCACAGTGGAGATGTATGACCACGATGAGCAGACGCACTCCCCATGGTGCATCCCTCACAGGGGAGGTAATGGCTAACGCTCGTGTGGTACCTGTGTTGGGTGAGAGGTCAGGCGTCACTGAGGGCGCTGTCCTGCCCCTCTCACTGAACGAGGTCTACAGTTTCCAATTTCTAATTTTCACTTTGAATTCTTATGATTCTCACATCTCCATTTTCCTATCTATTGTGACTTTATGCCTTATAAATACATATCTTAATCCTAAATTACACACTAAGGTAAGGTTCTGGTTTGTTAGTTCCTGGGTAAATTCATTGGGTTATAATATTGTGGGGTTCGGGATTGTTTTGTTCACACTCAGGATGGGATGGAGAAAGGAAACTCACAATGTGCTCTCTATATACATGTTGTATTGAATGTACAATGCAGCTTGGTGCTGGGAAGGCAGCGTAGTTACAAGCGTGATGTAGAGAGAGCTGGTTGGTGAGGATGCTCACAGGAGGACAGCTTGTGGGTCGCCATGCTCGCCAGCGGGAGAGAGGACCGCCAGGCAGGCGGAGGAGCGAGGCCCGCCGGGCAGCGGCGGTGGAGGAGGTGTTGCTGGCTGTGGCTGTTGGTAGAGAGAGAGCGAGAGGCAGATCACCGCGAGGTCAGGTCTTAAATAGCGAGGGTAGGCGTGGCTTAGCAGTTGACCCCCGCTCCGTGGTGTATGGCGGCGCTGGTTGACCTAGACCACGAGGCATACACTGGGGAATAGGTGGGGTCGGCTAGGCAGCGACAAACAGCGTTTGTAGGGGAGAATTCCACTACAATATCAATGCGGTATGCCCGATGCGTTCTAGCGTGGGTATACGTCACATGAGATAACAAGGTGTATTAAGTTCACACCGATGCATACAAGATATTTCCTTTGAAGTACAGTATAGTTACTGGATCATTTCCAGCACTTCACGTAGGTCTGACACATTTATCCTTTCTCCAAATCAATGTTCTTTTATGTTTTCATCGGCCACCTGTGGTAGCTATTGTGGGGTTCAGGATGTTTGGTTCACACTCAGGATGGGGTGGAGAAAGGAAACTCACAATGTGCTCTCATGTATACATGTTGTATTGGATGTACAATGCAGCTTGGTGCTGGGAAGGCAGCATGGTTACAAGCGCGATGTAGAGAGAGCTGGTTGGTGAGGATGCTCAGAGGAGGACCAGCTTGTGGGTCGCCATGCTCGCCAGTGGGAGCGAGAGTCGCCAGGCAGCGGAGGAGGAGGAGGAGGTGTTGCTGGCTGGTTGGTGTAGGTAGAAAGAGAGAGATCACCACGAGGTCAGGTCTTAAATAGCCGGGGTAGGCGTGGCTTAGTAGTTGACCTCCGTGATGTATGGCGGCGCTGGTTTACCCAGACCACGAGGCATACACTGGGGAATTGGTGGGGTCGGCTACGCAGCGACAAACAGCGTTTGTAGGGGAGAAATCCACCACACTATGTTCATTAATCGTTCACAGACGTCAATAGAACGACCTTCAAACACGATCTACATTCCCTTATAGTACACTAATTCGTACTGGTTGGACTCTCCCAACCATCTTATAGATACCTTGAGTTCTCCTTAATGCTATGAGTTTATACACTTAATATTATATACCCATACCTGCGTACAATTCATCAAATACTTCAGTAACATTCAGTAGGCGAGTTATCCTTCAACAACGTTTCCCGTTTTCTGAGATTCTACAAGCGCAGTGGATTTGAATGTTATGTAGCGTAATATGAATTAAAGGGTTTTTAGGAATGACAATGATGATGCGCAGTACAATATATATAATGTATGACTAAATACCAATTTACAGAGTTGGTTGTCTTCATAGAAAACGGATCTCTGCCACAGCTGGTCTCAGGTGGGGGTGGGGTGGGCGGGTGCCTCAATCGTCCCTCCCACTGGCACAGCTGAACCAAGGTCAAGGTGGGTGTGTGGGTACTTCAGTCTCCGCCTGGTTGTGTAGCAACCAAGATGCCGCAAGATGACGACGGGCGAGTCCACTTCACGATGGGGAGTCCACTATCCACCACAATCGCTGACCGCTGGTCTTGACGAGATGTTGTTCCTTCTGCATGCCAAACCTTCGAAAGCCCTGTATACATAGGACTCACTGGAGTATGAGGGCCTGAGCTGCTACCATTTTATAAGGGCCTGTGTGTCAGTAACAATTCCTTTTACTTTCATACTTGTTACCATTGGTAGCGGGACGAGAGGAGGCTCGTTGGTTTATGTAATGATAGTACCAAGTAATAGGGAAGAAATAACGGTAAATACTGTAGGTAAATAATAGACACAATATACAAATACCAAATTTATTTAAACATTAATATGAAATTAGGAGAAAGAATTTATATGTACCAACAGACGAGATCTAGTACTAGGCCCTCAGGCTCAACATACTCACACCACTACTGGGTAGACATACTCAATAACACATAACTCTTATAGTCACTTAGCACCATAAAGACCAGGGCAACTGCCACTACAACACTCAGTCGTCAGGAGTGATACTCAAGCAACAGCCATGGGGTCCAGCCACCATGGAGTACTTTCCGACGAACTCTGAAGATCCCAGTGGAATAACCCCACCACACAAATAGCCCTACTGAGTTAGACACTCATCCACCAATGATGGGGGCTGGTAGTGGTGTGTGGCTTGGTGATCCGGGGTCACCTCGCAGGCCGAGCGTTAGGGCCAGACGAGCCAGCTATGGGGGCCATAGGTAGTCTGAAGTGTCTGACGGCCGAGTCTCACGAAGGTAACTGATCCTACTGGACCTCGGACATCTCCCCAGACACAGTGGATACAACATCCACGCTACAGACACGGCCTAGGCTGCGTTAGGGACCTGTATGGGTGAAGGGACGGGCACTCACTAACGGTGACAACAACATCACATTTCAGGGGACGTTAAAGACGTAAATATGACTTCACTCAGCGCATATCAACTACGTTACTGTAACACTTGCACCATCAACTATTAATTGGGTCAAATCATTTAAAGAAGGGCGAATTATAACACAGAGTGGAATGGCATACCTGTATGGATGAAGGGACGGGCACTTACTAACGGTAGAAATGCCCGCGGCACCTTCACTCAAAATATGCCAGGGAGTCCACCTACTTCTATTTCGATGAATTAATTTACTGTACACTCTGACGTTGAAACTGAGACTATGAACTCAGTTTCATTCCCTACTATTATCTTCACTAACAATGCTCTGACTCCGCTATCAAAAGCAAAATTAAATTGATCCGCGGATTATATTCAAAGTTCCCTACAAACAAAGACGGCCTATCGATGACGTCACCTAGGAACAGAGAAAACGGGGACGTTTCCACTGGGGGACTCGGAAGGTTTTGTGGACGTTTGAGCGTAATATGAATCCTTAAGGTTTTCAGGTTAGCCATTATCACGATCATGACACTGCCACGGTTGGTAGTTCAGATTCCATTTGCAAATTGCAAATTCTAGTCCACATGGGTGCTCCGAGCATGGTCCTGAGAACATTATTTTGGATAACTAGTAGCTTAGCTATCTGGTCTTCTCTCAGTACAATGAGCGCTGGAGCACTGTAATCTACCAGCGATCTGATGGCGGCCGTGTAGTAGGCTTTGAGTACGTGTATGTTCGCTCCTAGGCAGCCCAGGCCCCTTATATATAGTTCGTCAGACGCCTAGAACATTCTAGCGATGTCCAAAAGCGGGAGGTCGGCTCGAGACCCTCCTGGAGAATTCTAGAATGATCTAGGCTTACAATATTAGATAAACTACAACAAAAACGATGAAATACATTCTAGAATATTCTTACATAATTAATATATCAATATCATCAATATATACAAGAAATTTTCATTAAATTTACAAAAAATAACTGCTGCATGGGACAGAAAACAAGCAAAACACCGAGTTTACAAGATTATACAGTAATACGAAATTATACCTCGGCAAAACAATATAAAAGTACACCTCTTACAAATATTCTCAAATGATGGTATTAATTTTGGTCAGATAGAGGAATTATTTTTTGTGACCATTATAAATGTTGTCAGCATATGGAATTATAATTATCCCCCATTATAAATGGTAACAGCAGGTGGAAAAATATTTACCACCTGTAAACATGAAGCATAATGTGTTGTCTATGGTAGACCCTGCTGCCATATGGCATCACAAAAATTGTGACCAAGTCCCAGGTTGCTCATCTGACTTTCTGACAATTGCAGGGTCTCAATTGTTTCTCTTACTATTGACAACACAACATACATATATTGTTCCTCACTTTTGATTTATTTTCATTTTGTATTTCTTTATTATTATTATTATTATTATTATTATTATTATTATTATTATTATTATTATTGTTGTTGTTGTTGTTGTTGTTGTTGTTGTTGTTGTCGTCGTCATCGTCGTCATCATTATCATCATCATCATCATCATCATTATTATTATTAATATATTTTCGCCCCCCAGGCCCCGATGTGGGTTAGTGACCTGTGCCTGGGTGGGCTAATCCCCATTAAAAAAAAGAGCCAATACATGCCCAGTACTTGCCAACAGTGCGTAAAAGAGACGTAACCGATCAACCAAAGGGCTAATGAGCTGATCAGTGGCAAAGAGGATAAAAGTAAAAAATAAAACTGTAACAGACCCAGTACTGTACATGCTTACTACTTACCAAAAGTGTGTAACAAGGCCAGAACATGCCTAGTACTTATCAAAAGCGTGTAACAGAACCAGTACATGCTTAGTACTTACCAAAAGTGTGTAAGAGCCAGTACATGAGTGTGAGTTGTGCGGGTCTGGTCATGTTGCGTCTCTGTAACAAAGCGTGTTGGCATTCGGGCCTTCGTTAATGAGTGGCAGAAATTGGACAGGTTGGTGCTCCCTGCAACCACACGGCGAAGCGACATCGACGGAGACGGGTAGGCACCATAACCTTCGCCATAACCTCCATCACACGCCTCACTTCACTCCTGCTGCCCGTCATGACCTACAACAAACACTACGTCAGGCAGTTTCTGCATTCAAGGCTACTGCTCCACGCCAGCCTTCTAACCGCCCTGAACACATTCATCCCGCACCTCCTCCGCCAGTCTGCCCACCATTACCCTTTGCAGCACCACCTCGCCCACAACATTTCTGGGCACCCTCTTTTCTTCCTCAGGTACCCACTGCGCCTGTCATGGACCCTCCTCCTGACATGGCCCCTGCTCCTGATGCAGACCCACACACCCCACCAGGCGCTACTGAGGACTGTGTACCTGCCGCGAGAGAAGCACCACATTCCTCGCCGCACAACCTTCTCTTATCCACAACCCTCCTACTCCCTCTGCTTCAACCACAGATCTCGTGTCTCTAGACAAAGTTGTCTCCCGTAGCAGCCGGTTCATAATAATAATAATAATAATAATTGACGGTTTATTGAAAAAGTTCTGCAGCCCGAAGGCTGAAAATATACATTGGACATAAATGACTTATTACATACATTGGTGGTTTAACAAAAGCCTTCATTAGAGAAAGGTAAAGGAACATACAGTGAACATACAGATTAATGTAGGTGTTGAACAGCAAAAACGTAGTGTAGTAACTCCCTCCCAGATGGTGTTAGGAGGGACCTCACGTGGTGTAGTAGTTCCCTCACAGATGGTGTTATGAGGGGCCTCACGTGGTGTAGTAATTCCCTCACAGATGGTGTTATGAGGGGCCTCACATGGTGTAGTAATTCCCTCACAGATGGTGTTATGAGGGGCCTCACGTGGTGTAGTAATTCCCTCACAGATGGTGTTATGAGGGGCCTCACGTGGTGTAGTAATTCCCTCACAGATGGTGTTATGAGGGGCCTCACGTGGTGTAGTAATTCCCTCACAGATGGTGTTATGAGGGGCATCACGTGGTGTAGTAACTCCTTCACATATGGTGTTATGAGGGGCCTCACGTGGTGTAGTAATTTCCTCACAGATGGTGTTATATGAGTGAGGTGTGGTTCCAGGCCTTCCTATCGTAGACGGATTAACACATCGCTGGTTGTTGGGTCTCACAGGCCGTTGTCACTGGGTACCTGGGACCTCACTGTGTGAAGGTTAACTTGGGTACTACTGTTACTGTTGAGTTGTTCTCACTGACTTAAGCACTGTTCACCACTGTTCACCTCTGTTTAACACTGGTTCCATTCCTTTCCTAAATGAAATAGTAACTTCTGGCGAGAACATGTTGATATTCCGGTGGGGAGGAGGGTTCAGGGGAGGAGGTTGGTATGGGCCAACTTAACAGTTGACCTGGCTGCTCCGAGAGGAGCGCCAGGTACGTCTTGACCCTTCGGTGTCTCACATGTGGGATACAACCCTGCCGACAACAAGTCTCCTGCACCGCCTGGAGGGAAGGGGGGGGTATTGTAGTGGAAATTTCCCCTCCAACTACAACTGCCGTTTGTCCCTGACTAGCCGACCCCTTTTCGAATTCCCCAGCCAATGCTTCGTGGTCTATAAGGTCTGCTGCTAGCGCCACCTAACATAGCGGAGGTCAACTATCAAGCCACGCCCCACTATATAAGACCTCACCTCGCCGTGACCTACAGCCTCCCAGCAAGCAACACCTCCTCTGAGCACACTCCCAAACCAGCTCTCTCTACTCCATGCTTGTAACCACGCTGTCACTTCCCAGCACCAAGCTGCACTGTACATCCAATACAATATACAATATATATACAGAGAATGCATTGTGAGTTTCCTTTCTCCAACCCATCCTGAGTGTGAACTAACATCACGAAACCCCACAACGTCTCTGTTACGCACTGTTGGCAAGTACTGGGCATGTACAAGCTCCTGAATGTACCTGAACCTGCTCCAGTGTTGGTCAAGTCTGGTCTTGAAAGAGCTTACACTCGGTGCCATCACAGCACTTTCTGGTAGATTGTTCCAAGAGTTCACAACTCTCACTCCGAAAAAGTTTGCCCTCACACTTTTCTGGACCTGCGGCTTCTTCAATCTGAGCTGTGACCCCGTGTGGGGCGAGCGTCCGCCTCCAAGTAAGGATACTCGACTGAGTTGTGCCCCTTGAGATGCTTATACACCTCAATTAGGTTGCCCCTTGCCCATCTGTAGTATAAACTAAGCAAGTTCAGGCACTCCAATCTCTCAGGGTAATTGAGGTGCCGAAGTACAGGCACCAGTCTGGTGGCCCTCCTTTGAACATTTTCAACCAACTGACAGTCCCTAGCATATCTCGGGGACCAGACGGGGTGACAGTACTCCAGATGGGAAAGCACTTCACTCTTGAAGATCGTTACGAGGGACGGACCGTTTAGATATCTGAATGCCCTTCTTATAAGACCCAATAATTTATTTTCCTGATTTACCTTCTTCTCGCAATGGCCCGAGAACTTCAGCTCATTGTCAACATACACACCTAGGTCCTTCTCACATTCAGTCTCATATAGTGCAGTTTCTTCATCCCGTTGGGACATATGATACGCCTCCTTACCGTTGGTACGACCCCAGGTGCATCCTCTTGCACTTCATGACATTGAATCTCAGCAGCGATTTCTTCGACCATTCTTGGAGTTCACAGAGATCCTTCTGCAGCTCTTCACAGCCCGCATGGTTCTTGATTTCCCGAAATAACTTGGCGTCATCGGCAAGCATTTGTATGGAGGAGTGTTCAATGTCAGGCATGTCATTTATGAAACAAACAAACAACAGCGGGCCCAATACACTGCCCTGTGGTACCCCGCTTGTGACAAGTACGGACGATGATTTCGTACCATTAATCACCACACACTGCTTACGGTCATGTAGAAAGTCTTCTATCCACGCTAGGACATTTCCCCGAATTCCCCAATATTACCACCCCATTCCAGAGCAATTGTGTTAAGCAGGAGCGCCCCGGCATAAAACCGTGTTGGCAATCCTTTAAAAGGTTGTTTCATAGTAGATGTTCCATCGCGGCATCTCTGATAATACTCTCAAGTACTTTACATAGTGTGCTGGTCAGGCTCACCGGTTTATAAGTGACGATCGCTCTTCTTGAAGATAGGACTCACATATGAGCATGAAGATCATCTTAATGATGTGAAAGTGTAAATCGATGGAGGATTTTTAACATTATTCGCGATTGTATAATTGAAAAACACTCTCTACCAACTGGAGGAATGGCCTCAGCTTAGGCCGGGAGGCATACAACCACAAAATCATTGCCATATGACAAGATTTATCTGGCTGTGATTGACCATTCAAAAGCTGATCAGAGAGTGTAGTATTGTGCCTTTAGCTAAGACTGTCCTTAGTGACAACAGTGACTGCAGAGGAGGTTGTAAATAAATTTAAGTGAAAAACAAATTGGGGCAAGAAATCAGGCACCACTGTTGGCAGTAACCAAGTCGTATTATTAGTGCCACAAAGAATTTTTGTTCTTTTGTGTGTGTGCTTTCTTCAAGGACTGAGTGTACATATGAACCACCATTCACAGCGAGATACAGTGTACACAGGGATAACACATAGAGATATGAACAACTCATCGAGGAGAACTGAAAAAAACCAAAAACACAAGATAACTCAAACTGTTTTGGATGGCAATACTGGACGAAGGAGAGTGTCGGGGAGTTCAAGACCAGCAGAGGGCAGCTAATTGATTTTTTTAAACTACATTATTTTGCCACAAGGGCATGATTGTAAAAGGGGGGGGGTCTCTCTTCAAGCTGCCCCCCTTGTCTTATTCACTTCTCTAGTCTTAGTTCCTTCAATTGTTCTTTCTACTTACTCAGTTCAATGGTCACTACATAACCTCAGTTCTTTGGTAGCATGGCGAGGGTCAGGGCACGTGGGTATTGTAATTCTGATATCAGGGTCACTGAGAGGGAAGTAAAGGTGAACTACTGCGGGAAAATGAATACCCCTAATGTACTCTAAGAAATGGTTTATTAATATGAAATCAAAGTAGGGAAAAATATATCATTAACATACAACTCCAAGGTGCAACTTCTCGGCTTTACTCAACAGCAATTTACTCAGATACTGTACTCTTATTACACACAACCTTACTGGTGTTACATTACATTACAATTACCAGGACCAATTCCTTGGCTTTACTCACATTACATATGGACACATGACAACTCCTTGGCTTTACTTAACTGCCAATCCAAGTGGGTACTTTTACTTCACCCACTTTACTGATGATACATTTCATTACATCCAGTTATAAGACAAACTTACATATGATACCTTCACAGACTGTTGTTAGTACATATGAGGTGCACTCACAACACAACACATTAATACTGAAACCAACAACTTATACATGGGTTCACTACCCAACATGGATAATTATTTCCAGTTAATTATCCCCAAACACATCCAACAACACGCTCTGCGGACCATATAACTTCAAGGCATGTCCCAGGATATAACACTGGCGCTTCTAACACTGATGACCGCTGTTGTGGTCGGTTGTACTCCGACACGTGGCGGGTCTGGGGTCCAGCCCCAAGATGTTGACTTGCAGTAGGTTAATCATGTCGAATCTGCGCCATCGTTCATATATTGCTCACTGCTAGGCATCCACCGACTCCGCAGCCGGTGGGGTGTTCAAATAAGGACACCCTGAGTTTGGGGAACAACGGAAGAGAAGGCGTCACGGGACGAAGCATGGAGGCTCAAACACAAACAACAAATCTTTCGTCTAGCAACGTCAGACGACATTTACTTTATATTACTTCTCACACTGGGTGAATAACAATTCCACTGTTACACCATGAACACTGATATTCACACAATTGACTAAATCAAACTGAATGGCTATATCCGCAGGGGAACACAGCTACATGCCTGGGGAACAACGGGAGAGAAGGCGTCACAGGAGGCTTGATCCTCCCCGCCCGTGGTTTATATACTCATGAGTTGCCAGACGTGGCTATCTCACGCAATGACAGAAATTACAAACAAACCAACTGTTGCACATTCAAAGATGACCCTCAGTTGACAAAGGTCTAGCAAATTACTAAGTTGATTTACTTAATATAATCCAAGATTGAGCTTGCCATGAGAAAGTGGAATAAAAACGTATTGACAACTGTCTTCACATGGGCGGGACTTAAAGAGGGATCATCATTGTAAAACGAGATTGGGAAAAACGCGTTTCTTCTTAGGGATAGCTAACCAGCTACCCATTCATGTTTTGCGGGTGTGTAGTATAATAAGAATCAACAGAGTTAAAACAGACTAGCAATCAACGTGACCATGACATGATCACTCACACATCTCAGTTTATTTAGACTACAGTTAGTAGATGTGATTATAAAGGAAGTCATCCCACTGAGGGGCAGGAATAGGACAGTGATTACATAAGAACATCAAGATCGTCTTAGTGATGTGAAAGTGTAAATCCATGTAGGATTTTTAATGCTAGACACGATTGTATTTTTGAAAACTCAATTTCCACTGAGTTGGAAGTACAGCCCGGGTCAGGAGGCAACCACAAAATCACTGCCATATGACAAAGCTTCAATTTCTATTTTTTTTACGGAGTTGTGGTCACGGCTGTGATAAAGCCAACCAGGGAGTGTAGTACTGTGATTTTAGGTAAAGCAGTTCATTGTCAGTGACTGCAGAAGAGGTTGTAAATAACTTAAAGTGAATACAAACTGGCAAGCAAGCTGGTAAGGCACCACTACCAGCAGAGAACAAGTTGTGTTATAGTCAAGGTGAAAGAGGCGATTGTAAGCCATAAGGGAACGATTTCCCTAGGGACAAAAATAGATGAAGCTGGAGCCCTGCTGGTTGCCAAACTAGAGCAAGTTGGGAAAGAGATCCTTACTAAGACTGAGGAAGTAGCCCATAGAATGGAGGTGGTTGCTAAGAGGAGTTATGCTGTGGCATTAGCAGGGCCATGGGGGGTGGCGGAGAGTAATGCAGGATCAGAACAGGTTCTACAGCAGCTATGGACTCTGAAGAAGTGTGTTGAAGAAATAAAAATTAACGGACCTACTGTTAGGGGAGAAGAGGAACAACGGGAATGTTTCCAGCGCAGGAACAATGTAATAGTTTTTGGAGTCCCCGAAAGCCAGGCGGAGGGATCTGAGAGTAAGGTAACACACGATAAGATACAGTTTCAAAATATTTGTACAGAGGTTCTGAAGATGCCATCAACCCCACAGGATGTGAGGAGGCTGGGACAAAGAGCAGGGGGAAAAGCCTCGCCCCTTCAAGATCACACTAGTGAGCGAGGAGGAGAAATGGAGGGTTATTCGGCAGGCAAAAAACTTAGCAAGGAGCGAGGCATCTCGGGGTGTATTCATTCACCCAGATCGCACGGTAATGCAGAGGGAACAGCACAAGAAGCTCCTGCAGGACTTGAAGCAGAAGAGTGAGGAGTCAAGGAGGAACAGGGTCGGGTGTACATGGGTTATATTCAGGGGGAGGGTTGTGGAAGCAAGTGTGCCGACACAGGGCCAGGGGGCAGCAGCACACCCTCCACCTGCTCTACCCCCCACCCGGGAGGTGGCACCAGCTCTTCCTACCAGACAGGAGGAGGCGAGCGCCGTGTAAGCAATTACATTTCTGACCACACCCTGCAAAATACAGTGTACTTAGTAAATGCTGCAGCTTCTGAGAATGGGGTGGGGGGGGGGGGGGTAGAGTTACTACTAAGAGCAGAGATGTTTCTTGATAAGAGAGAGGAGTTTGAAACACTACCGAAAGTACACCAACCAGATATTGTAGGAGTTGTAGAACTGCTGTACAAGAACAAGAAAATCGACCAGGAGGAATGCAAGTTCAGTGTTGACGGATATGACTCGTTTACGAACCTTTCTCAAGCGACTTGCAAGAGGGGTGTGGTTATCTATGCTAGGCAAGACCTTAGAGCCAGCCAGGTTAGGGTACAGGGGAAGGATGTTTTTGAAGAAACCAAGTGGTGTAAAATTAAAGTAAAAGGGAGAAACTTACTTATTGTCTGGTGTATCTACAGATCCCCAAACTGTAGCTTATTAAACTAAAGAAACTAAAGGGCCTTAATAGACAACGCAGCATTGCTCAACCCAAGCCATCTCCTTGTCATCAGGGACTTCAACTACGTCGACATCAACTGGAGAAATGAGACTAAGCCAAATGTCTTAAATAACCCCGCTACTTTTTCTGTAGAAACTCTGAGAGATAATTTTCTGTTTCAACATGTTAAGGGCCCGACGCATTACAGAAAGGAGCAAACACCCAAGCCACTAGACCTCATCATAACGAACGAGGTGGGTATGATGGCCAAGTTGGAACACTTTGCTCCAGTTGGCACCAGCCACCACATAGCGTTGTCCTGTAGTGGATTTCTCCCCTACAAACGATGTTTGTCGCTGCGTAGCCGACCCCGCGAATTCCCCAGTGTATGCCTCGTGGTCTAGGTCAACCAGCGCCGCCCACGGAGCGGGGATCAACTACTAAGCCACGCCAACCCCGGCTATTTAAGACCTGACCTCGTGGTGATCTCACTCTTTCTACCTACACCAACCAGCCAGCAACACCTCCTCCTCCTCCGCCTGCCTGGCGGTCCTCGCTCCCGCCGGCGAGCATGGCGACGCACAGGCTGGTCCTCCTCTGAGCATCCTCACTAACCAACTCTCTTCTTCTAGCTGCAGCCGCAGCAAGCTACACCACCTCCTCCGCCGCTGCCTGGCGGCCCTCGCTCCCGCCAGTGAGCATTGCTACCCACAAGCTGTCCTCCTCTGAGCACCCTCACCAACCAGCTCTCTCTACATCATGCTTGTAACCCACAAATGGTGACCTCAGAGTGATGCACTCACACAGGATGGAGAGAGAAACAGATCACGCTCCCAGTCTTCAAGCAACATGGAAGACTAGCTTATCCACACTGAAGCAGCTCTCATCTGCTCTACAACTACTGTCTCTACACCGCAGGTTAGACACCCTAGAGCAGCACTGCTTCTCTAAGCAGACACCAGCTCCTCTTCTTGCCCCAAGCACCACGTTCTACCGACCCCAGCACACCTGTCCTGCCTCAGACGCTGCCCCCGGCCCAGCAGTACCCCCTGCCGCTGCTCCCGACGCGGCCCATGCTCCTGACGCGGCCCATGCACCTGAGTGCGGACCCACACACCCCTCTTTTATCCCTCAGGTACTCCTTGCTACTGTCCTGCACCCTGCTGCTGTCGTGGACCCAGCTGCTGTCACGAGCCCTCATCTGCTTCTGCTGACGCAGCCCTTGCTCCTGACCCAGGCCAACACACCCCAGCAGGCGCGCATCTGACGACTCTGTACCTGTCGCGAGTGAAGCACAACATTAATCGCCTCCACATACCCTCTTTCTCCCTCTCTTCTCCCACAGATATTGTGTATCTAGACAGTTGTCTCTTCTAGCGGCCTGCTCATCCACGCCCTGCCGTTATGTCCCACATGAGGCATGCACCGCCCGTTCTGCCTCACATGTGTTATGCAACCCTGCAGACAACAAGTCTCCTACACCGCCTGGAGGGAAGGAAGGAGTATTGTAGTGGATTTCTCCCCTACAAACGCTGTTTGTCGCTGCGTAGCCGACCCCGCGAATTCCCCAGTGTATGCCTCGTGGTCTAGGTCAACCAGCGCTGCCCACAGAGCGGGGTTCAACTACTAAGCCACGCCAATCCCCGCTATTTAAGACCTGACCTCGTGGTGATCTCTCTCTTCCTATCTACACCAACCAGCCAGCAACACCTCCTCCGCCTGCCTGGCGGTCCTCTCTCTCGCCGGCGATCATGGCGACCCACAGGCTGGTCCTCCTTTGAGCATCCTCACCAACCAACTCTCTTCTTCTAGCTACAGCCGCAGAAAGCTACACCACCTCCTCCACCGCTGCCTGGCGGCCCTCGCTCCCGCCGGTGAGCATGGCGACCCACAAGCTGTCCTCCTCTGAGCATCCTCACCAACCAGCTATCTCTACATCACGCTTGTATCCATGCTGCCTTCCCAGCACCAAGCGGCAATGTACATCCAATACAACATGTATACAGAGAGCACATTGTGAGTTTCCTTTCTCCATCCCATCCTGAGTGAACACCAAACAACCCGTACCCCACAGTCCTTCAGATTTAACTGTTACTTGGTTCACGACAAAACCAGGCAAGGTTCAAATAATACAATGGAAATTACGATAGGATGAAGGAGGAGATGAGGGGTATCCACTGGCCTGACTCACCAAGGTAAAAGAACACAGACACTACGCTGAATATCATAGCAAGTAAAGTGAACCTCTTGATCGAAAAATCAAGACCCAAGACCAAACCCAGTGCTTCCAGGAATAAAAAGGAGACCACTACGCATGAACCGTGCGGCGGTCGAGAAAGTTAAGAAGAAACCCCAGAAATTCAAGGTATGGGTTAAGAGAAAAGATGAACAGGACAGGAGGATGTATTAGGGTGTGTCAATTTAGGGGGTGAACTGGCTAAATTGAAAATCGAGTAATTTGGTAGCAATTTATTGTAGTCTTTAAGCATGCAAAACAATATTCTGGCATAAATTTTTTTTTATAATAAGTCCTACCTACATCAAATGGATTTTTAAATGTACATATTTGTGAATTTATAACATAACCAGCGTTTGCACACATGTTACTGTTTCAAGTTTCAAATTATTATATTTTATTATCCGTAGTCTATTTGAAAGTAACCAATGCCTTCATACTCTCTTTGCTTTGGTTTCTTGTCATCAGTAGTCTGCTTGCTATTTGTGCTTTGATGTAACCTTCTCGCCTCTCGTGGCTGTAAACATGGCCCGCTGCTTCTGTGACCATTTTCACACATCTCTCCACACTTTGAGTGTGGGAAGGCCACTTCGGCACCTGCATTGGAGTCTCTTTAAGGTTTCTCAATTCTTGGCTAGTTAGACTTGTTGTCAATGGTGGCTCTAAGACTTCCAAACTCAAGTCAACCAATTCTGACAATTTGGTGGCATTGACGTTTATTGGGGGAACTTTTCTTGAATGAAACGAACAGTCTCCCAACTGGTCGTCATCTATTAGCGTTCCTCTAATCTTTAGAATGACTTCTACAGCCTCGGTTCGGAGATTGGTACATTGACTGCAAAGCATTGCTTGCAAAACTGCTTCTGATCGAGCATACCAAGCGGACCTTCTTGCCACAGGTAACACGATGTCCCTCACTACCTTCCTCTGTGTTCTTACTAGCTGCAATTGAAACAAAAGGTGATTGGGCCCATCCACCCACATAGGATTAAGTTTCACACTAAACCACTGGGGAAGATAAACTCCAATAATAAATTCAACAATTAACCTCAAATTCTTCAGCACTTTGCCCTTCAATTCGTGTTTGGAAATCCAAATCCTGCAGAAACGAAGAGCTGTAGTTAACCAACGGCTGTGACTGACAGGTCCAATCTCCAAGAGAGCCAATGACTGAGGCACTTCTCCTGATCTTATTGCTTGGGCAATACGATAAGCATAGGATTGATCTGTGCTGAGATCTTTGATGACTCCTTCAGACAACGCCGGAAGGGGAGGGCCAACTTCGACCTTTGGAAAGGTTGTATTTATTTCTAGTTGTGTTGCTTCATCCAGCATGATGCCAAGGGGACCTGACCACTTGTTGTTGCTCTTTGTAGGACCATCAAGTTCCTGGATGAGATGACGAAGAGGTAGCTCGCCTGTATGTAAATCACATACAATCCAAACAAGTCTTCTTCCTAGTTTTTTCTCTAAATGCGTCATTACACCCCCCTGCCATCCGGTGTTCACTGCAGTTGAATCTCCAACAACAGCCTGCAGTGAACTGCCAAGTCCTCTCTCCTGAACCCAACATAAAATATGATCAGCAATGACCTCTGCATGTTTCTTCCCTTCTACTTCAGTTTCGGGAGCAAAGTGAAACAAAAACCGACCACCAGGCTCAGAACAGACAGAGTAGTGTTCTTCTTTGATGAGACCTGGAAACTTTCTGTTCACTCTCTCTACTTCTAGCAAAACTTTTGTGTCATCTATTCTTCCATCAAACAAAAGACAGGAGAGCCCTCCCTCGCTTAAATCTTTTTCATGCTGATCAGATATTTCCTTCATTATTTTTTCTTGTGCTCTTCTAATTTTATTATGATCTATCACCAAAGATACATCCTCTCGGCTGATGAGGCCTGCATCTATCCAAGCGGCAGTTGCAATTTCTGCAGCCTCACGAAGTCCAGCATGGTGGCGAATACTAGCTAAAGCAATGTTTGAAATATTTCTTGTGTTGTATATCATTTTCTTTGGTAAAGGTTCAGATGGCTCTTTGGAACTATCATCTGATGTTGCTTCCTGTTCATCAGAAGAACTATCAAAGAAGTGATGAACATCTTGACACAGCTCTTCCTCTCTTTGGATGGCTTCTTCACTCTTCATTTTCTTCTTTTGTTCCCTCTCTCGGATTTGTTCTCTCTTCTTGGCATTAGCAATCTGCTTCTTTGTTTCTGAATAATCTATTGAACCCATTTGCATACTTCCTTGGCCTTCTGCCTTTGTCCTCTGTGCCTTTATAAATTCAAGCTCTAAAACAGGGATCTTCTTTTCACAAGGACTATGAGGGCTTGAGCTGCCACCATAAGGGCCTCTGAGAGCCAGTAACAATTCCTTACTCATGTACTTATCATCATTGGTAGCGTGACGATAGGAGGCTCGTGGGTAGGTGTAATGATAGCATCGAGCAATAGGGAAGAAATAACGGTAAATACTGTAGGTAATTAATAGACACAATTATACAAAACACAGTTTATTTAACATGAATATGAAATTAAAAGAAGAAATTATTTGTACTAACAGACGAAATCTTGTACTAGGCCCTCAGGCTCAACATACTCACACCATTACTGGGTGGACATAATAACACTTCCAACCCTACTGGGTGGACATACTCAATACACAACTATTACAGTCACTTAGCACCATAAAATACTAGGGCAACTGCCCCTACAATACTCAGTCGTCAGGTGTGATACTCAAGCAACAGCCATGGGGTCCAGCCACCATGGAGTACTTTCCAACGACTCTGGAGATCCCAGTGGAGTAATTCCACCACACAAATAAAGCCCTACTGAGTTGGACACTCATCCACCAATGATGGGGGCTAGTAGTGGTGGGTGGCTGGGTGATCCGGCGTCACCTCGTGGGTCGAGCGTTAGGGACCGACGAGCCAGCTATGGGGGCTATAGGTAGTCTGGAGTGTCTGACGGCCGGGTCTCACGAAGGTAAAAGATCCTACTGGACCTCGGACATCTTCCCAGACATTATGGATGCAACATCCACCCTACAGACACGGCTTAGGCTGCGTTAGGGACCTGTATGGATGGAGGGATGGGCACTTACTAACCGGTGACAACAACATCACGTTTCAGGGGACGTTAAAGACGTAAATATGACTTTACTCAGAGCACATCAACTACGTTACTGTAACACTTGCACAATCAACTATTAATTGGGTCAAATCACTTAAAGAAGGGCGAATTACAACACAGAGTGGAATAGCAGCATACCTGTATGGATGGAGGGATGGGCACTTACTAACGGTTGAAATGCCCGCTGCGCCCTCACTCAAAACAGGCCAGGGAGCCCAGCTACTCCTATTCCGATGAATTAATTTACTGTACACTTTGACGTTGAAACTGAGACTATGGACTCATTTTCATTCTCTATTATTATCTCAACTAACAATGCTCTGACTCAGCTATCGAAAGCAAAATTAAAATGATTACAAAGTGTTGGATGGCAACAGGTCCCCGCATACAGCGTTGCTCCCATAGACAAAGGCGGCTTATCGGTGACGTCACCAAGGAACCGAGAAAACGGAGTGCGTTTCCACTGGGGGACTCAAGAGGGTTTTGTGGACGTTTGAGCGTAATATGAATCCTTAAGGTTTTCAGGTTAGCTCTTATCATGACCATTACAAAGCTTCCCCCTTCCCCAAGATTTATATTACGCGGTAACGTTCAGAAAACACGTAAGTAGTGACAGACACATTAAATCATTAATATAAAGTATGAACGCTCATACAAAACATTGCACCAATTATATCAATAAAAATAGAAAAATAATTCCCTACCGGTGGTCAGGATTAGGTACAAGAAATGGAAATCTGTTAACATACTACTAGAATGTGACGCACCTTCATAAAAAAATATATATGGATACATATTACAAAATAGCACCAAAATAATAGCACATGGGGTTAGGTACATCATGTCATAATAATACTGAATGGTGGTAAATACATCCTATCATATCATAATAATAAATGGTGTTACGTACATCATATCATATAATATAATAATAAATGGTGTTACATACATCATATCATATAATAATAAATGGTGTTACATACATCATAGAATAATAATGATTTCAGTTAGATACCTCCTATCATATAATAATAAAAAATGGGGTTACATGTTACAAAATATATCCTCACATCGGTAGATAAAGTGTACACTCAAATTTCCTTACAGAACTCAAATTTCAATGTTCATAGATCATGAAAGTTTCTTTTACGTGATTTGTCAAATGCATATAGGACACACTGAGATTTAACATAGATTTCTCAAGCTAGGACATAGATGAACGGACCCCATCAAGTCAAATGGAATGATTTGTTGCCCTTAATCTTAAGAGTTGTGTCGCATTCGCGAGAGGCAGCACCATTCCAGGGACTCCGAACGAGCGGGTATTCCCAAGAATTCAATGCTAACGAAACGGTCCTCATGAGAACACTACCAAACCAAAAACTGTCTGTACTTATGGCATTTGCCATGTAGAAGTAATAGCACCATATTTCTATGCCCGACTACTCCCTGAAAGTCACGAACTCTACACCTATATACCAACAACACCCAGCCTACGTAGGACTTACCAACCGGAACTTGAGAATTCACCACTGGTATCTTTACTCACACTAGTAACAGATACCCTTCAGATGATTGCATAACTGCCAATACATCTTCCAATCTCTGTCTTTACTGCAAATTGACCCTTCCTCTGCAAACTACCTATAAAAAAAAATCATCAATTCTTTACCTCTCCCTTTACCACAAGTTACTTATAACTGATTGTGCACTTCATTATCAACCAATGAGGGTCACTTAAAAGCTCACTGCTTTTAGAGATCCAGTCTCACCACTGGTTTTCTCATCCTTACGGGAAATCGGGGAGCAGGAGCAACTACTGTTCTCTCCTCATCCCGTATAGCATCTCTCTCATCAGGTTCTGATTCTGAGGAAGAATCATCAGGGGGAACCTGGATGTCATCTACCTGGACAAACATATCTCTGTTGATACATCTTTTCACCTTTTCTGCTGCTCGTCGAATTACTTCTGTCTCATCTGAAAGGTGGGTTAACTCATACGCTGCACCATTACGTATTACTTCAGTTACTGTATATGGGCCCTTCCACTTAGCATTTAATTTTCTACTGGTACCTGGGATAGTAACTTCATCTCTCACCCAAACAGTTTCCCCTAGCTGTACTGTCTGATTGACTCTATCTCGGTTTGCTACGTTCCGGAATTCTCTAGACATTCGTTCAGAAGTTTCCTTAATTACTTTGTGAGCTTCTCTCAAGCCTTCAGTACTCTCGTTTTCTATTATGGGTAACTCAATTCCCACTTGTCTCTGTGCATGCCGGGAGAAGAATGCGAAGTGTGGCTGCACTCCAGTCGTTGTGTGAACAGAAGTGTTCAACGCATATTGGGTCGGACCCAAGAATCTTGGCCAGCGACGCGGGTTATCTTCACACATTATTGACAAAATGTTCTTAAAAGTTCGATGCATTCTCTCCGTGATACTGTTACCTCGGGGGTGGTAAGGCAAGGTAAAATACACTTGAATGTTAGTTAATCGACAGAGCTCCCTGAATTGTGCGGCAGTAAATTCTCCTCCATTATCCGCAATCACTACTTTAGGACTACCGAAGACATTAACAAACTTTTCAAATTCACGGGTAACTTCTTGCGTTGTCTTCGTGCGCAAAGGATAGAAGTTAACGAACCTTGAGTAATGATCTATGACCGTTAACACATATCGATAATCATTGATCCCAGAATGCATGTCGGTTAAATCCACCGAAATTCGTTCTAGTGGTTTGCTTACGACTGGTAGTTCTTGCCAAAGTTGCGTAAGTCCCTTAGTTCCCTTGAACCTTTGACACGTCTCGCATGATGCTACATAATCAACACAATCTTTACGGTAGTTAGGCCAATAAAACAAATTTGATACTCGGGTGATGGTCTTCCACCGTCCTAAATGACCTGAGGTGGCATTGTCGTGCGCCAACTCTAATGCGGCTTTACGTAAATGTTGCGGGATTACGAGACAATACTTCAATGCTTTATCGAGTTGTTCTTTTACTAGGTACAGTACTCCATTTATTACTTCAAAGCTATCAATGGTGGCCTTTGGGTACTTATGTTGTGGAATTTTTCCTCCTGCTAAATACTGTTTTAACTCTTGCCACCTGGGTTCTTTTTGTTGTTCTTTACCAAAGTCTGCCTGTGTGAAACCTTCTAGTGTGGGAAGTTGAGCGGCAACATGGTCGTGCATGACTTTTCTCAAGGCTCTGACTGGTCGACTTAATGCATCAGCCACTACATTAGCTCTACCGGGCTTATATTCAATGTTATAAGCGTAATCTCTCATTTCTAGGATCCAACGGTTCATTCGCTGACTTTTGGTTTTCTTTCTAAAGACGGAGGTTAGAGGTTGGTGATCTGTCTTAATTGTAAACTGCGTACCCCAAAGAAAATGATGGAAGAACCTGCACGCTAATACAATGCCTAACGCTTCTTTATCTGTGGTGGAATAACGAGTTTCTGCCGGCTTTAATTTTCTAGAAAAATAACCCACCGGTCGTAAAGAGCCATCTTCTTGTATCTGATTAAGGGAAGCGCCTACGCAGAAATTGCTGGCATCACTATGCAGTTCGAATGGTTTATAAATATCGGCCTTGACAAGAACTGGGTATGAAGCTAGTGCGTGCTTCAACTTCTGAAATGCTTCTTGACACTCACTGGACCATGCAAAATCAACAATCTGTTTCGTTAACTCAGTGAGGGGGTAAGCTACTTTGGCAAACTCGGGAACATGCTTACGGTAAAATCCACACATACCCAAAAATTGGCGGACTTGTTTAACATTGGTTGGGGGTTTACAATCAGTCAAAGCCTGGACATTTTCTGGGTCAGGCTCAATGCCTCTCTCTGAAACTACATGTCCTAAGAATTTAACTTGCTTATGGCCAAATTGACACTTAGACAAATTCAGTTTAATACCCATCTCTTCAAATCTCTCAAATACTCTGGTGAGTCTTTGCAACAAGGTGGGGAAGTCAGGAGCCCATACTATTACATCATCCAGATAGTTTCGTACCCAGTCTTCAACTGCTAATGGAGCTAATACTCGGTTTACTTCTCGAGTGAAAACGGCAGGACTAGCTGAGAGTCCAAACGGAAGGCGTGTGAACCTCCATAGATTGTACCCATCGCTAAAAGTAGTTAGATCTCGGCTGCTGTCGTTAAGGATGACCTGATAATATGCATCCTTCAAATCTAATGTGGCATAATATTTATTTCCTGCAGCTTTCTCTACTAATTCGTCAATTCGTGGCAAGGGTTGTATGTCGACCTTCAAATGCTTATTGACCGCTCGAAAATCTAAGCACATACGCTTTGAACCGTTGGGTTTTGTTACCAGAACAATGGGGGATAACCAGGCGGCAGTCGATGGTTCAATGATATTACGATCCCTCATATCTGTTATCATCTCTTTAATTATCTCCTTTGCTTTCTCGGGGTGTCTATACTGTGGTCCTCGGACAGGATTGTGGTTGGCGAGCTGAATGTTAGCGGGTATACCAGCAATTGACCCTATTTCATGTGGTCCTAAAACAAATAAGGAATCATGAGCTAGAATTACTTTCCGCAAATGTTTACGCATTTCTCGGTCTAGATGGTTCCACGGTTGGTTTCTAATTAACTCATTCAGCTTCTCTTGTCTAGTGGTTCCGCCTTTTACTTCGTCACATTCCGGTATCATACTGTTGGAAATCTCTTGTACGTGTCTTACCTTCTTTACTGTACCGTTGGGAATTCCGGCACAAATTACACAGTCAGAGGACGGTACTCTCTGATCAGCATCTACATTGACTTTTAATTGGTTTGAGGATCTCCTCTCCCCTTCTGTTTGAATGGCCAGGTGATGAGGTGCACAAAGGGAGAATTCAGTTGAAAACTTTACTTTACACAATTTGTCATAGACCTGTTGGATATGTCCCAAGTGATTTCCCTTAGTGTCAACATACGAGATTATCTCCTCCGGGATTAACTCATATTCGCCAATGACAGTGCCAACTCTCAAATACACTGATTTATCGGTACAATTACTTACTGGCAAATATATACGTGAATCTGGTTGTACTCTAACACATATCTCTGGTTGTTGGTTGAAACTTTTATGCGTGAATCGTATGCTCAGAATTTGACCTATCTCTACTTTCACCTTGATGGATAAAATCGGTGCATGGTGGCCTCGTACAATAGTCTTCCTATCAATATGGAGCCTCTTCGACTGTGGTGGACAAGGTACATCAGGCTTTAATGACAATCTATTGACGCACTTGATTCCTTGCATGTGATCTCTCATTACTACTTTCCCATATTCATGTGACTGGCCTGCCCAAATGAAAAGTTTTCTTTTACGTTCCCAGGTCACTCTGAATCTACCAAGGAGATCTGCTCCGAATAGCAAGTCTGCATTAAAGTACTTATCATCCACCACAATAGCATGGTGTCTGACTTTCAGCTGGGGTGTTACTTGTACTGTTATGACTACTTTACCTTTAATTCTCAACTCATCTCCCGTAACACCCTGGTATCTATCTTTACAAGGTTTGATGGGTTGCAAATTCAAAGTTTTTACTAGACTCTCCTGAATTAAGGTGACTTCACTACCTGTATCTATTAAAGCAAGACAGACCCGTTCATTTACATTAAACCAAATGCAGGGAGACACATTGGAAGGAACCCGCTTCTGTCAATATTTTGGATATTGCCGACGATTGGAGCGTCCGGGGCAGCGTGGACTGTTTCTCCGACATCCTACTTCCAAGCAATCCCAACATGAACGTGGGGGTGGATTTAAGGGGCAAGTAGAAGTATCATGATTCGATGTTCGGCAATATGGACAGTAAGGTCCCTGTCGCTTTCCAACTAACCTTTTGCGAGGACTTTCAAATAAGGCTACGGCGTGTTGATCTCGCTTACTACTGGTATTCCAAGCTCCTCCTGTTACGTTACCTTCTGCCCAACTGGCTCTTTCATTCTTTATTGGGAGTTCTCGGTTCGCCTGCTGGTGAACTGGCCGGATACCAGGATACCCAGTTCTGTTACTTCGCAGATAACTATGTCGGAGTTTCTCCAAGTGTTCGGCCATCATGTCTACTGAACAACAAGGGGAATAGTAAGATATCAACTCGTCTTTCAACTGTTCTGGCAGTTTCTGGTACAATTTATCTTTCAACGTTTGCTCTTCACCTTCCCTGGGCCCATACCGGCGGAAAATGGTGGTGAGAGCGGATTTAATTTGGCCCAAAAAGAGCCGGGGATCATCTTCCAAATGGTACTCTAAACGCGCAAATTCCTGCCAGGCAACTTCTAGAGGGACTGGTTTCACAAACAATTTCCGCAAGGTTGCTTTAAGTTTATCCCAATCTTCCTCATCGGGACCGAGTTCTACTTGGACCCTGTCTTCAATCTGCGGGTCCATGTGGTCGGTAGCTACATACCATCTATCCCTTGAGCTAACTGCGCGATACTCTACTCTCTTACAGAATTTAGTTATGATGGTGTCTGCGTTAAGACCAACAAGGTCGTCATAGGACAGCCTCGGAATGGATTGATGGTACTGGGGGCCAGGAGGTCGGCTGGGTATATCGTTAGGAGGGGGCAAAAGTGGAACCACGGCAGGAGGGGGCACAAATGTTACCACGGCAGGAGGGGTAGGTACAGCCGGTTCTTCCCTCAATTCATCAAGCAAAGCTTGTTGTCTCCTGATCGTATCCATAGACTCAGCGAGTTTAGCCCGAAGAGCTTGCATTTCTGTTGCTGAATCAACAGCGGCTTTGGCCGTCATGGTCCCCTTATTTGCGTTAGCATCTGCCATTGTGTTACAACAAATCACTACAATAACCCACTTTAAATACGATACATGCACAGTTCTCACTTAAGACCCAAGGACTGGTACTAATTTTCTGCAATACCACTAAACATTCCATGCATCAACTATTCAAAAGACTGTTCAGATTATTAATCTCCCAAAAGATAATCTTATGGCATGAAAACTTCACTGAGACACTTTGCCATTCACAAGCTCAGTATGGTGCAACACTGCGTGAATACTTCACGAATTTCTGTACTCACAATTCTGGGTCCATACACTTGTATAACACTTTCCATATACCGTATCACCATAAGGTCCTCACATATATAATACTGTACTCTGAAAGTATACTGGCATTAGAGTTCGCATAACATACGCTTCACCAAAATAATGAACCGTTAGCACCTGATTAAAATAAACTTTAAAATTATAGCGTATACATAGAAATATTAATATGAGGAACTGTAAAATGCCCTGAGATATTAAGTAAATGGAATATATATCCTACCTAACACATAACTAAAGTATGTTACAAGTGCAGAATTAGCATCCACTTAACCTTTGCATATAGTGCAATGCTTCTGTTAGCACTCAGAATTAAAACACTGGGCACTCACACGATGGAACATTCCACAACTAGTGCCACGGCCCAAACCTGTATTCACTGTCTGCAAGTAATACTGAGTCAACAACGGGAAAAAAATTTGGCAGACTGTTACACATCAAAATTCTTCCAATATTAATGAACCTTATTCACTCTACCCTCAAGTTATTGTTGCAGGTATCATTTACTTTAAACAAAACTTTTTCTAACCTAACTCCAAGGTATTTCTTTGAACTTATTTCACTTTCTCTGCAAACCACCACAAAAGCTGTACCTCGGAAAAATATGGAACAAAATCATTAACAATCTGAAATACTCATTAGTTACAGTGGAATGGTTATTAAATACCCGTACAGAGAAATGGTTATCACTCAGTTAAAACTACAGTATCACAGTCATTCCTCCCAACTCGATACTATGTTCATTACATCCCACCGCTGCCACCATTTATGAGGGCTTGAGCTGCCACCATAAGGGCCTCTGAGAGCCAGTAACAATTCCTTACTCATGTACTTATCATCATTGGTAGCGTGACGATAGGAGGCTCGTGGGTAGGTGTAATGATAGCATCGAGCAATAGGGAAGAAATAACGGTAAATACTGTAGGTAATTAATAGACACAATTATACAAAACACAGTTTATTTAACATGAATATGAAATTAAAAGAAGAAATTATTTGTACTAACAGACGAAATCTTGTACTAGGCCCTCAGGCTCAACATACTCACACCATTACTGGGTGGACATAATAACACTTCCAACCCTACTGGGTGGACATACTCAATACACAACTATTACAGTCACTTAGCACCATAAAATACTAGGGCAACTGCCCCTACAATACTCAGTCGTCAGGTGTGATACTCAAGCAACAGCCATGGGGTCCAGCCACCATGGAGTACTTTCCAACGACTCTGGAGATCCCTGTGGAGTAATTCCACCACACAAATAAAGCCCTACTGAGTTGGACACTCATCCACCAATGATGGGGGCTAGTAGTGGTGGGTGGCTGGGTGATCCGGCGTCACCTCGTGGGTCGAGCGTTAGGGACCGACGAGCCAGCTATGGGGGCTATAGGTAGTCTGGAGTGTCTGACGGCCGGGTCTCACGAAGGTAAAAGATCCTACTGGACCTCGGACATCTTCCCAGACATTATGGATGCAACATCCACCCTACAGACACGGCTTAGGCTGCGTTAGGGACCTGTATGGATGGAGGGATGGGCACTTACTAACCGGTGACAACAACATCACGTTTCAGGGGACGTTAAAGACGTAAATATGACTTTACTCAGAGCACATCAACTACGTTACTGTAACACTTGCACAATCAACTATTAATTGGGTCAAATCACTTAAAGAAGGGCGAATTACAACACAGAGTGGAATAGCAGCATACCTGTATGGATGGAGGGATGGGCACTTACTAACGGTTGAAATGCCCGCTGCGCCCTCACTCAAAACAGGCCAGGGAGCCCAGCTACTCCTATTCCGATGAATTAATTTACTGTACACTTTGACGTTGAAACTGAGACTATGGACTCATTTTCATTCTCTATTATTATCTCAACTAACAATGCTCTGACTCAGCTATCGAAAGCAAAATTAAAATGATTACAAAGTGTTGGATGGCAACAGGTCCCCGCATACAGCGTTTGCTCCCATAGACAAAGGCGGCTTATCGGTGACGTCACCAAGGAACCGAGAAAACGGAGTGCGTTTCCACTGGGGGACTCAAGAGGGTTTTGTGGACGTTTGAGCGTAATATGAATCCTTAAGGTTTTCAGGTTAGCTCTTATCATGACCATTACAGGACAACCACAATCAATGTGGGAATTATTTTCTCTCTTAGCTGAGTGAGAACAGTTGGATTCAGAACATAATTGTATGGAGCACTTGCAGGTCAAAATGTCAAACAGAGTATCAAGTATGTGCAGAAATTCATTTTTCCTGGCCAAGTTTCCTTTACCAAGTGATGTTTCAACTGCTTTGTGCCATAATTTCGTTAGTTTTAGCTCAATAGTTCGACACTGATTAATCACAGGTGGTTTGAATAGTGCATTAGCTTTTGTCCATTGATGCAGAAGAGGGACTATCATGTCATTTATGAGTTCTTTATCTGTATAGTTCCTTCTGTCCTTTGCATTTTTTTCTCGAAGGAGTAACCCTAATCTTAGCATGTCTCTCACTGTTGGAAGTTCTGATACAGGAAGCTCCTTCCCTTTACCAACTAGGAGGCTCAAGTGGGTTGACAACTGACTTCTTGTCTTCAATTTTGACATCTTCACACTATCTGACAAATAGAAAAATATTTCAATGTTTCATAATTCAATTGTTGTTTCAAAAAATATCAATTTGTTTATCAAAAATGATGTAACAGAAATAACATAATAATTTCTTAGAACATAATGTTTTATACAATGATATAAGTAACTGCGACAATCTATATGCCCTACTTACAATAATTAAAATGTAGAATTCGTCTGGTAGAGTAGGTGCAAGTGCAATGAGAGCAAACCACCGTCTATGATATCTAGAAGGAGAGTGAGCCGGGCGCCTTATCCTCACGCTTGGTACAAGTCAAAACAAGAATTAAACTGTCCCACACGGAGAGCCTGTTCATGTTCATGTTCTGACATGCATATTGTACACAAGCTATAGAACCATAAAATACTCCGTAATCCATATGCTTACATGAGATTAGTTAATATCAAGTGAATAATTCTAATCAAGTCTCATTAATTTGTTGAAATACTGATATTTGAAACTTTAAGGTATAATTGATGTAGGTGAGGGTTATTTCAAGTCATTTTTGTTTGCTAATCTCAAGTTTAGACATAAAGAGGCACAATATTTTGACTACCAAATTTGATTTTTAACATGTTGACAAAATTGACACACCCTACTACCCACCCTTATCTTACTTACTTCTCTTATCTTAGTTCTTACTCTTACTCAGTTCTGTCACATATGCTTTTGATAGCATGGTCATTTTTTTGGTAGCATGGTCATTCTTTTGGTATCATGGTCATTCTTCTGGTAGCATGGTCGAGGGTCTAGGCACATGGGTATGGTAATTCTGGTATCAAGTCACTTGGACGGAAATAAAGGTAAAATACTGTGGGAGAAATCTTAAGAACAAATTTATTAATATGAAATCAAAGGGAAAAAGAGATAGTATTACATATAACTACCAGGCTCAACTCCTGGGCTTATTGCAGACTCAGTACTTTCTTCTTTGCTTATTTACTTATTTACTTATTTCTTTACTCAACAGTAATTACTCAGATCTTACACTCTTACTGCACACAACCTTACTGGTGTTACATTACAGTACATAGCAGGACCAGTTCCTGGGCCCTACTCACAATACATAATACGTGGCACTCCTTGTAGATTACTTTACTACTCACACCTACTGGTGGTACATGGCATTACAGTACAGTTACAAGACTTTACTCAACATACTCGTTAATACTGAAACCAGCAGATACATGGGTCCACTACCCAACATGGGATAATTATTTTCAACTAATTATCCCTAACATACATGTTACAACACTCTCTGTGGACATATACTTTCAGGGTGCGTCCCAGGGTAGAACACTGAGATTCACGACCTTTGTTATGGTTGGTGGTAGCCAGACACATGGCGAGTCTGGGGTCTGGCACCAAGAGGCAGTGGAGCATATTAATCAGGCCGCATCTGTGCCATCGTTTCATATATGGTCCCTGCTGAGTAGCTACTACATCTGTGGCAGTTGTTGAATGATCCACGAGTCACAATTGGATCTGGAGAAGCGTGTTGGAGAGCGTCAGGGGACGGAAGCATGACAACAAACAAATCTCTGGTCTAGAAACGACAGACATATTTATGCTATATTACTTCTTACACTGGGTGAATGACAATTCAACTGTTAAAGCATGAACACTGATATTCACTACAATTGACTGAACCAAACTGAATGGCTACACACAAAAATGTACTTTGAGAAACGTTGGAGAGCGTCAGGGGACGCTCGCCCTGCGTGATGTGCAGGTATATATATTCCTGAGTTGCCAGTGATCGCTACTCACGCAATGACAATAATTACAAACAAATTAACTGTTACTCATTCAAAGATGACCCTCAGTTGACAAAGGTCTGGCGAATTACTTGAGTTCATATACACAGACTAATTCAAGATTGAGCTTCCCAGGAGAAAGTGGAATAAACAACGCATTGATAACTGTCTTCACAAAGGTGGGACTCTGGGAGGGATCACAAGTGTAGCGTTTATGGGGAAAAACATGTCTTCTTCTCATGTTTTGCGGTCGTGGAGTTTAACAAGAATCATTAGTTAAATAGACTAGCAGTCAACATGACCATGATACTACTGAATGTTGATGTTAGTTCCATACAAATTGTACCAAGGTACGTCATATAATATTAAGTGTATGTACTCATAACATTAAGAAGAACTCAAGGTATCTATAGGATGATTGGGAAGGTCCAATTGATACGGACTAGTGATCCTATTTACGTCTGTGAACGATTAGTGAACATAGCTACCACAGGTATCAGATGATAATATAAACGAACAATGCAGTGATCAGAGAATCTTATGAATGTGTTCAACGATTGCAACGTGTGAGGGGAGGATCCCTAAATAAGATTGAAGGGAAGTGGACATGCTCACGACAGGAAAATACGATACTAGATTTTGTTAGATGTGACGTCCATTCCTGTCCGGACTACAGTTTTGAGTTAATGATATTGCCCAATTAATTTCCACGAGAACGGTCAAACCAGATCCTTACTTAAGCATGTCATTTCGGAGTAAGATATGTATTTATAAGGCACAATGTCACAATAAATAGGAAAGTGTTCATGTGAGAACCATAAGAATTCAAAGTGAAAATTAAAGATTGGAATCTGTAGGCCTAGTCAGACACGAGGCACCGCCCATAGTGATGCCTCGATTTCCCACCAAACAGGTCAGTGCCATTCATCGTGCTTTATTCAGCCCTAAAAAGACTTGTCTAGCAGTTTTTACGTCTTAAAACCTTGCTTGATGTTATAAAGTGAAGTCATAGTGCACTAGTGTTGCAATGGGCCGAGTTCTTTCATTTTATATTCCACCTAAGCTGCCATCATTTGTAATGGGACGTTTTCTTTCTATTTCATATTTTATCTTCCAGATATTCTTTTCTGGTATTATTCCTATATATTCTTTATCTTTATATACCTTATATTCTTATATATTCCTATATAAGTAACTCTTATTTTTGTCTGCTTATATTTTCCAAGTCAATGTTCTTCCTTTTCATTTTCTTTCATATATATATTATATTCTCTTCAACATATTTATTCGAGTTATATTCTAAACCATGGATTAATCTGGAAAACCATGTCTTTCTTATTACCACACTTACTATACTTACAAGGTAGCCTGCCACCACCCAGACTTTTATTAGAATATAACATATCTTAGTTAACTGTTAGGTAGCAAGCTTCTAGGCACGTGAGTTAGTTATTTTCTGGGAACCAATGTGGGAAAGGATAGAATGGTGATACTCGTAGTCTACCAATTCAACATTTATTAACACAAGGAGTGAACAATATGTTAATCAAGTACACTCAAACCTGACTGGACCACTCAGGTCCCACTTTATCATTCATAAAATAGGGCTTCAGTTACTTATTATAACCTTAAACAATCATTATATTACTTATTACATCATTAAATAACTTCAATTACTTATTACACCATTAAACAACTTCAATTACTTATTACATCATTAAACAACATTGGACACTCAGGTCTTACTGTACCATTCATAAAATAGATCCCAATTACATATTAATTCATTAAACGACTTCAATTGATGTACTCAACTCACACCACATATTTACTGATACCATCAATTGTTATGGGATCACTACTCAACCTGTTATTTATCACCAATCATATATTATCACCGATCGTATACAACAACAAATAATACTTAGGCTCATATAGCTGTAAGGAGTGCCCCAGGGTGTCTCTGGTTTCACCACAACAAATGAAAAACGCTGTTAAGGTCGGTTGGAGTACAATACACTGTGAGGGAGTTCGGACTTAATTCCCAAGGTGGAAACTCGCACAGTTTAATCCTGCCAAATTAACGTCATCTTCCAATGCAGCCAGCTGGTATGCAGCTATCGGTCCCCGGTAGTTGTTGGATATTCCACACTGTGCCTGTGACAATGATGGAGAAAGGACAGAGCAGTCTAACAACTCGATCACAAACAATCTTTCATCTAGCAACGACAGACGACATTTATGGTAGATTAATTCTTTCACTGGGTAAATGACAATTTCCCTGTTACAACATGAACACTGATATTCACAAAATTCACTGAGTTAAACTGACTTAATATGGCGGGCGGATAATCGTATTCATACCTTTGACAATGATGGAGAAACGACAGAGCGTCTGCTCTGTCGCGCTCTCCTCCGTGCATGAACTTACAAGTATATACGGCTAACTGGCAACTCAGGCCTGGGCGGATCACATGCCAGAATGGCCAGTCACGCAATGACAGAAATTACATTCAACTCAATCACTGTACATTTAATTATGACAACCAATTGCCACCGATCAGGCGAATTTCCTACGTCTATTCATATAATCTAATCAGAGATTGAGCTTGCCAGGAAAAGTGGAATTACACACGTTGATAACATTAGTTCTCCCAACATAAGCGAATTTCTAGACAAGGACCCTCTCTGGGTATAGGTTGAGATCTTGCAGATAAGAAGTTTGACATGCTCTTTCAGGAGATTAATGGCTTTCTTGAATAGACAATTGACACTAACTAAACTACAAACATCAGATTATCTGATGTTTGGGCATCAAGATGATCTAATTTCAGTAGTACTCAGAAATGCATGGCTCTAACCAGGGACAATATCCTTGGACGCTATTCGTACTGGCAGACTCGACACTCACTTAACAAGTGTTAGTACCGTGTTACGAACAATAAAGCTTTCAACATCACTCACAAAGGATCTTGTATGCTTTAACTGTAATCAGACATATCTAAGTTGACTCAAAACAATGGTGTTCTCTCTCACATTCAGATTTGCTATTTAGAGAGGTTGGTTTCAGGAAGTCAGAGAAAATGGGAAAACGGAGGCCTCAGGCGTCTTGAAGCGATGAGAAAACGGATGCCTCGGAGGGAGACTCAATAAAGAAGGCATAGTTACATGTTTTGTGGGCTATTGAGCGTAATATGAATCGTCTGATTTTACGTTAAGTAACTTGTCCGACCGTGGTCATTACAGTGTGTGGTGATGAAAGCCCCTCAGGCATTATTCTTAGTGATGCCTCGACTTCTCACCAAACAGGACGCATTCTGAGCGCCTTCTGGGAGTCAGCCAGTACCGCCAATGTGAGGAACGTACCATGTGGGGTGCGTCTGCTCACAGTGGTCATGCACCTCCACTGTGAATCTGTGGATACCCTACATATCACCACTCAGGATAGGAGAAAATCACTGTATACTTGAGAACCAATACTGGTATGATTACCTGGGAAGTATCCCATCTGCTCATCAAGAGAAGTGGAATGAAAATAATATTTGTTCTGATGAAGACCAACTCTTTTGGTAATGTAACAGGTGATGTTATACTGATATGTTTGGTGTTATACTGAGAAGGAATGACCGAGGTAAGGAGGTCAGTGATTGTTATGAGGAATGAGTATGTTATTGATACGCAATTTATGTAAGACGTATATTGCTGGGCAGTATAACTCAAATCATAGTTGTTCTTCTGGGGAAGGCTAACTCTTCTTATATTCTGACGGAATGCAATATGTTTTATAAGGAATAAATTAGTTAAGACATGCTTGATTTTTCACCCTTCTTCACACTATCGATTTGGTCAATGAAAAACCCAACCCAATGCCTAGCTTACTCTGCCCGCTACCTAATTAGCTACATACTGTCCAGAGGGGGTCTGGTGGCATTGACCTTAAAATTAAGAATAGAATTATCACCCTAGAATTAGTGATCCCAGAATCTGGTAGTGTAACAAAGTGGAGGCGTTGAACTGTTTCTTTTCCTTGGTGTTCACCAGGAGGATGTGAATAGTCTTCCTGTGTTTGAGGACAGATAGTTCGACAGAGCACTGACCTACAATGTGTTCTCCGAAAAGGTGATAGGAAATAAATTGTCAAAGCTAAAGGTTCATAAGGGTCCCGGCCCTGACATGGTGCATCCCAGAGTGCAAAGAGAGTTGTGCAACGAACTTGTTGAGCCCCTGAAGTTCCTGTTCTGTAAATGCCTGGAAGAGGAAAAGGTCCCCAGTGATTGGAAAATGGCTTATGTGAGTCCTATCTTCAAGAAGGGCGATCGGCACTCCACGAATAACTATAGACCAGTGAGCCTGATCAGCATAATATGTAAAGTACTTTAGAGCATTATAAGAGATGCCATGATGGAACATCTACAAAACAACCTTGGAAAGGATTGCCAACACGGTTTTATGCCGGGACGCTCCTGTTTAACACAAGTACTCAAGGTACTGGATGTTTGGACCCGAATTCTGGAGCAGGGTGGCAATATCGACAATATATACCTAGATTTTGCCAACGCTTTCGACAGCGTAACCCATGACAGGCTAAAAATTAAACTGGAAGGGTACGGGATTCGGGGAAATGTCCTAGCGTGGATCAAAGACTTTGTAGTGGAATTCTCCCCTACAAACGCTGTTTGTCGCTGCCTAGCCGACCCCATCAATTCCCTAGTGTATGCCTCGTGGTCTAGGTCAACCAGCGCCGCCATTCACCACGGAGCGGGGGTCAACTGCTAAGCCACGCCTACCCCCGCTATTTAAGACCTGACCTCGTGGTGATCTGCCTCTCGCTCTCTCTCTACCTACAGCCACAGCCAGCAACACCTCCTCCTCCACCGCTGCCCGGCGGGCCTCGCTCCTCCGCCTGCCTGGCGGTCCTCTCTCCCGCTGGCGAGCATGGCGACCCACAAGCTGTCCGTCTCTGAGCGTCCTCACCAACCAGCTCTCTCTACATCACGCTTGTAACCATGCTGCCTTCCCAGCACCAAGCTGCATTGTACATCCAATACAACATGTATATAGAGAGCACATTGTGAGTTTCCTTTCTCCATCCCATCCTGAGTGTGAGCCAAACAATATTGAACCCCATGTAACGGGCCGTGTTTTCTCTTTTCAATAATTTACCATCCAGCTATTCTTTACATATATATATTTATTCTTATATATTCTTACTTATATTCTTATATTTTCTTTATCTCTATACCTTATATTCTTATATAAGTAACTCTTATGCTTCTCTGCTTATGTTTTCCAAGTCAATGTTCTTTCTTTTCATTTCCTGTCATATAGATTGTATTCTCAGTTTCAATGTTCTTACCTTTCTGAAGTATACTTTGCTTTATGTCTATTCTTATACATGGGTTAGTCTGGGGAACCATGTTATTCTTCGTACAACACTTTTTATACTTACAAAGGGTAGCTGCCACCACCCAGACTTTTCATTATATAACAGAACTCATGGAAGGGTGTTGGGTAGCGTGGTAGATGTCTAGGCACGTGAGTAAGTATTATTTTCTGGGAACCAATGCTTAGAAGGAGTAGAGTGGTGATACTCAGATTACTAATTCAATGTTTATTAACACAGTGAGTGGAGAAGATGCATCTTAGATTCACTCAGGCTAAACAGAACCGAAATTAACTTATTAAGTCATCAAACACTTCAAGAACTTATTACCTCATTAAACACCTCCAAATACTCATTACTTTATTGGACACTGTTGTAGTATTTCTGTGACAAGTAAGATTTAGAAATGCTTACACACTGTCAATAACCCTGGACCCGCAGGTCTTACTTTAACAAGGAACAAATTACCTTCTCAATTGGTGGTTAGAACCTCATACTCTCAGGTTATTATTTCATGGGTACTACAGATGAATACATAACACACTGGGCAATTCCACAATTAGTAACATACCATAATTCTTATCACTTCACAAGGAACCACCTGGTACCTTGAACTCTCATTCAGGGGTTCAATACTTAACCTGGGATGACTATATTTCTGCTAGTCATCCCTAAGCATGGATATTAATACGGCTCCATACATATAACCAAGAACAGTAGGTAGACCATGATCATATGACGGAGTCAGTGGGCACAGTTGTTTACAGCGACCGCCAAGCTGAAGGCTCGCTCGCAAGGTGCACTCAGGGAGGTTGACTCGTTACACACTGGCAGAGTGGTGAGGGCGCTTCCCGGGGAATCGTGTCCTGGGATTCTAAATGCGCCCTCAGAGACAGTCTTCAAGAACCATGGTGCCCATAGGTAGCTATCGACCTTCAGGAGAGTGGCTAACACATCCGCGTCTGTAGACGTGGAAGAAGAGTCACGAATGCGTGAATATTTAACTTCACTATACAAAACATACGTCTGGCACCGGTTCAGACGATAGCTAGAGCTCTACTTTACTTGACTTAATTGGCACTGAAGGTACTATGTTGAAACATGAACACTGATATTCGCAAAAATGACTAAGTTAAACTGAGTTAATATGGCGGCGTGGAACACACGTGAACATACCTGTAGACGTGGAAGAAGAGTCACGAATGCGTGATTCTCCCTCGTGTAGAGGTATATACGTGCGCCTGCTGGGCAGCTTGGGCCTCCACATTCATGCCAGAAAGGTCAATCTTACCAACAACATACCTTCTCTACCATTTTGGATCACCGTATACTTAATTATGAACTCCGGTGTTCCTGATCAGGGTAATTTCCTATGTCTATTCATACCATCTAATCAGAGGTTGAGCTTGCCAGGAAAAGGTGGAATATACACGTTGATAACATCAACTCTGCAAGCTCAGGCCTGCGGCGAACAAGGAGCTATTCACAGGGAGACGTTAGATCTTGGAGATTATACCAGTTGACAGAACAGTTCAGGAAATTAATGACTTTCTTAAATAGATAACTGACACTAATTAAACTATAAACATCAGATTCTCTGATGTCGGGGCGACAAAATGATCTAACTTCAGGCGCGATCAGAAACTCATGGATATCCTTAGGGAACGAAACCGATGGGTAGCGTTTGTCATGGCAGACTCAACACTCACTTACTTGACACGTCTTATTAACAATAAGGACAGTTGAAGCGTTCAACACCTCTCACAATGGATCTTGAATGTTTCAACTGTAAACAGACATATCTAAGCTGACTCTAAACCAGGGTGTTCTCTCTCACATTCAAATTCATTACATAGAGAGGTTGGTTTCAGTAAGTCAGAGAAAATGGGATAACGGAGGACTGAGGCGTCTTGAAGTGACGAGAAAACGGACTCTTCAGATGGAGGACTCAAAATAAAAGCAGAGGTACATGTTTTGTGGGCTATTGAGCATAATATGAATCATTTGATTTTGGCGTTAACTGACGTGTACGACCGTGGTCGTTACACCCACAAATGGTGGCTCCCGGAGATTTGCACTCACACAGGATGGAGGAGAAACTGATCACGCTCCCAGTCTTCAAGCAACATGGAAGACTGGCTTATCCACACAGAAGCAGCTCTCATCGGCTCTACAGCTACTGTCTCTACACCGCAGGTCAGACACCCTAGAGCAGCTCTGCTACTCTAAGCAGACACCAGCTCCTCTTCCTGCCCCAAGCACCACGTCCTACCGACCCCAGCACACCCGTCCTGCCTCAGACGCCGACCCCGGCCCAGCAGTAACCCCTGCCGCCCTTGATGCGGCCTCTGTTCCTGAGTGCGGACCCACACACCCCTCTTTTCTCCCTCAGGTACTCCCTGCTAATGTCCTGCACCCTGCTGCTGTCGTGGACCCAGCTGCTGTCACGAGCCCTCATCCGCTGCTGCTGACACAGCCCCTGCTCCTGACCCAGGCCCACACACCCCAGCAGGCGCATCTGACGACTCTGTACCTGCCGTGAGGGAAGCACAACATTCATCGCCTCCACACACACTTATTCTCCCTCTCTACTCCCACAGATATTGTGTATCTAGACAGTTGTCCCCAGCGACCGGCTCATCCACGCCATCGCCGTTGTCTCACATGAGGCACGCACCGCCCGTTCTGCTTCACATGTGCTATGCAACCCTGCAAACAACAAGTCTCCTACACAGCCTGGAGGGAAGGGGGAGTATTGTAGTGGAATTCTCCCCTACAAACGCTGTTTGTCGCTGCCTACCGACCCCAGTGTATGCCTCGTGATCTAGGTCAACCAGCGCCGCCATACACCACGGAGCGGGGTCAACTGCTAAGCCACGCCTACCCCCGCTATTTAAGACCTGACCTCGTGGTGCTCTCTCTCTCTCTACCTACAGCCACAGCCAGCAACACCTCCTCCTCCGCCTGCCTGGCGGTCCTCGCTCCTCCGCCTGTCTGGCGGTCCTCTCTCCCGCTGGCGAGCATGGCGACCCACAAGCTGTCCGTCTCTGAGCGTCCTCACCAACCAGCTCTCTCTACATCACGCTTGTAACCATGCTGCCTTCCCAGCACCAAGCTGCATTGTACATTCAATACAACATGTATATAGAGAGCACATTGTGAGTTTCCTTTCTCCATTCCATCCTGAGTGTGAACCAAACCACCTGAACCCCACAACTTTCTCTAGGATCACAAGCAGTGAGTGGTGAATAAAGGCACGAAATCGTCACATGTACCCGTGACAAGCGGGGTACCACAGGGCAGTGTATTGGGCCCGCTGTTATTTGTTTGTTTCATTATTAACATGCCAGAATCTGTACACTCCTCCATACAAATGTTTGAGGACGATGCCAAGTTATTTATGGAAATTAAGATCCAAACAGAATGTGAAGAGCTGCAGGAAGATCTCTCAGTTTCATGAATGGTCGAAGAAACGGTTGCTAAGATTCAATGTCACGAAGTGTGAGAGGATGCACCTGGGAAGAACCAACGGTAATGAGGCGTATCATATGTCTACTGGACGATGAAACTGCATTACTTTTACGCCCTTAATGCATGAGTCATAAAGAAAAACATGAACTCCGCATGCTTCCCAGATGGGCGCTGTAAACGCTTCTGCGCTTCACCTTGCACAGGATGTAAGGGGGTGCCCAATAAACTAGCCCCCTCCGGAGCAATCTTAAAAAAGTCTAAAACCAGAAAACTGTGAAGACCAATTTTTTCGAAGTGAGAACTGTAAACTTATGAAACAATCTGCCAGAGAGTGCTGTGACGGCACCGAGTGTGAGCTGTTTCAAGGCCAGACTTGACCAGCGCTGGAGCAGGTTCAGATACATTCAGGAGGCAGTGTATGCCTAGTACTTGCCAACAGTGCGTAACAGAGACGTGACCGATCACCCAAGCGGCTAACGAGCTGATCAGTGGCGAAGACGATAGAAGTAAAAAGAGTAAAGTAAAAAGTACTTATCAGGAGTGTGTGATAGAGCCAGTACATGCTTAGTACTTATCACGAGTGTGTAACAGAGCCAGTACATGCTTACTGCTTCGGACTTAATCAGGAGCAAAGACTTATTATAGTCTTTGATCAGGATTGTGTGATAGCCAGTACATGCCTAGTACTTATCAGGAGTGTATAACAGAGCCAGTAGCCCAGTACATGCTTGATACTTAATCAGGAGATTATGATACTGTGAGAGAGCAAGTACATCCTTATTTATGTATATATGTAAATTGTAAAATTTTAATAAAAGATGAAAAAGGTACTAAGCAGGAGTGTGATAGAGCCAGTACATGCCTACTCCAGTACTTATCAAGAGTGTGCGATAGAGAGCTGGCTGCCAAGGCTTAAGTCTGACAAGTGATAACAAAACACGAAGAAAAAATAATATTTTGTAATAAAATTAATGAATATATGGCAAGAAAGAAAATGTGGAGGCGAGGCGAGGTGAGACCGTGAGACCATGAAAGGTGAAGTAAGCGACCTTTGTGGAGTGCTTGGTGGATGGTTCTCAAGTCTCAACTGAACTCTCGTTTACTGTGCCACCTAAACAAACCTCACATTATTTAATAAAAGTATGAGTTATGAAGTTGTAGTGCATGTGTACAAGAGGATAGTGAGGGTAAATATTCACAATCTGAAGTGTTTCCAGTTCAGTAAAAAAAAAAAAATAAAATCTTTTGACTACCAACAAAACTACTCAGTGGTTGGTTTAAAGTCATGGCAGTGCATGTATGTTTCATTAGTTGTCAATAATGTCTCTACCTACACGTGTGTAATATTTTATGACACTTGTACACATTAACCGTATTAGAAAAAGGTAAGTTTTTAGTTCCTGTCATCCTTGTATTTGGATATCCAAACTGTTTTTCCGATGTTTTAAGATGATGTTTTGGATGATTTTAACCTTCATATCTTTCGAAAATCACTAGATTTTGAGATAACACCCCCTCCCCTTCATTTTATCCAACGTTAATGGGGACCCCCCACTGTGGGAACCTTGAATTTTGGGTGGAGGAATATTTCAATAACTAGTGATTTTCGACAGATATGAAGGTCAAAATCATCCAAAGCTGTCGGTAAAACATAGTTTGGATATCTAACGTAACCTAACCATAAATCTCTGTAGGGTAATGCTGGAGCAGACGGCTAACACCAGAACGGGGTATGCCCATTTCGTCACCGCGTTCATTCCCATCAATATCTACACGAAAATAACTGTTGCTTGGGATATAAAATAATTAAAAACATTAAGACAATTTATTAAAGACGAAAATATAAAATAAAAACATTGTTAATACACCTGCACTCATCTCACTTAAACAATATGTGAAAGACTAAAATTTACTTCGGCAAGCTTGGTAGAAGACAATGAATTTTTTTTTTTTGGGGGGGGGGGGGGGGGGGGGGGGGGAATTAGAAGTGGTGATATTTTTTTTTTTTATCATATTAATCCCATAGCTTCCAGAGATGGACTTGTTTGTCATGATTTGCTTTTATGTGCACGATTTTAGCTTGTGCTCAGCCACTTATTGTAATTGCAAATCAACCATTGAGGCTTCTCTGTGAAGAAGAGGGTAGAGCGAGATTGTTCTTTACTGTTTGGTGGTTTGTGCCATTCACCTTCATTTGTTCTGTATTATTTTATTTACCAATTTTTTAATAATTTTCTTTATTAAATAATTAATATTCATGTATAATAATAACACACTAATTCTCCAGTCGTCTGTATACATGTGTAATTTCTAATGTAAAATAATAATTTACAATTTGTCACTATTACCAGCGACTGTTAGTGGTGATGAAATGGATTTAATATTGGTGACAAAATGGGGTTTTGGTGACGAACCGGGTCGGTGACCAGAACATATTTGATTTAATTTTTTTTTTCACAGAGGTTCTTATCATTGCAGTAAGTATTAGGCAGTGGATGTTTTGCCTTGACCTGTAAGATCCTCCTAGCTTATTGTGAGTGTATTCTTATTGGCTAATCATCCATTACCAGCAAACAACGCAAGAACTCTATTTGATCGTGACTCTGGTGGTATTTGGCATAAGTTTTATCATGAATCAATTGTTGTGAAGCTGTAAACATACTTAACCATATTTCTGTTGTTCATGGAAACTTATCATTATAAAAGAGGTGACATTTACGAGAACCTGACCTAACCAACCAAAGAAATCTAACCAAACCTAACCTTACCTAACTTCCTAGCTGGGGGGTGGACCCCCCCTCCCCCCTGTAATATTAAACAGAAAGTACTTGGCCAATCAAAGTGCACTCACGGTAAAATAGCGTTGTAAATATTTACAATTTGCCCATAATGCTTTTGAACGAATCATTTGCAACGTAAATGTGACTAAGAAAAAGTTGTTAGAAATGATGAAACACAGTATACCAAGAACTGCACCCTAAAATATTGTGGGACATTATGGGCAACTTGTAAAAAATACCAATAGCGTTTGTGGGATCTTAGCCGATCACGGCAAAACATCCACTACCTACAGTATGTAAGTATTTTAGATATTATTGGAATACCCTGCCAGGAAAAGCTATGCAAGTTCTAGTTTGGTAAACACTCTTCCTTCTCTCATTATTAATAACAACTTTCGGGGGGAATACAGTAGACCCTTGCCATTCAAGGGTTTGCCATTTGCAATTTCGACGATTCGTGGTAAGCATATGGTGGCTAGCTTGCGAGCCCTTTCCCATAGCGCAACGAGACACCCCATGCAGCATCTCGTGTTGTACTCTCAAAACTTTAGTGTTTCTGTGTGAAATGGACCCTGAAAGACTGCCTAGTGTCAGTGCTAGTGATGCTAGTAGAGTAAAATGTAAAAGGCAGAAGTCAGTGATGACCCTGACAAAGAAAGTTTTATTATTAGATAAGTTAAAAGAGGAGATGAGTGCTGCTGCAGCAGCTGGTCGGTTGTTTGGTACAGGTATACAGTAGTGCACTAAGGTAGTGTAAGTTGCTATCCGCAGTTTTGCCTAATTTGCCATTCCTTGGAACCTAACCCCTGTGAATAACAAGGGATTACTGTACAGCACTTCACTTTATGGTCATAGGTTTTTCCAGTTATTGTAGGTTAGTAAAGGTTAGGCAAGATTTTCGTATATGGTTATTGTAGCATTATTAAAAAAAAAAAGTTACTAATTAATTTCTTTCCTTGGTTTGTTAGGTTAGGTTTCAACAGTGATTTGTAAGTTGAAATTGTTATGAGAACAGGTGTTATGGTGTATCAAGGTGTTATTGTATTCAAATTTGACCTTCATTTCTTGTCCAAATGAGTGAATTTTGTAAAAAAATAAAATAATATTTTATTTATATTTTTATTTATATTTTTTTTTACAAAATTCGCTCATTTGCCCAAAAAATGAAAGTCAGTTTTAAGTAAAACACTTCTTATTTATTTAATTAATTAATTAATTTTTTTCTGGGGAATAGCCCACTTGGGCACAGGTCACTGACCCACAACTGGGCCTGGGGGGGATACGTGTAAAAAGATATTAAAATAGAAGAGGAAAAGATTATACTGTGTTAATCTACACCACGAAGATGCTGGAAAACCAGCTTTGTGAAGTGAAACAGATTGTATGAGTTTGGAAACAGAAGAAGGCAGAGTATTCCAAAGTTTGGCTGTGTGAGGAAAGAAGGATGTACTGTAACAGGTTATTCTCGTGTGACTGACATCCACAGGGAAACGGTGGACACCGCGGGCAAGATGTGTGTTACGATCCCTATTGCAGAACTGGGCTTGGGCCGCTAGACTGTTTTTTGCAGTTGTAGCGATCAAGTAAAGTATTGCCCTTTTCTTAGTAACTTTTCTTTCACAAATCAATAATAAAAAACTTCATAAAATTACCTCAAAATTATCTGCAATCCACACCATTGGAGCAGCCACTAAGCTCCTGACCCCCCCCCCCCCCCCCCCACTCGCCGGTCTTACCGTTTAAAGTACTTCTAAAAAACTAGAAATTTGCCCCAGAAACACCATAGAAAGAAAAGATTCCTAACTGAAAATAGAAACCGGAAAAATACATTGCCAACATAAAAATTGGTGCCGGGTGTCGTCAAAATTTACCTTGTTTAGTTTAGGTTTGCTTCATTTTCCAGGGGTTGGCAATGTTTTTTTTCTGTCATTCTTTGATGTGATTCTAGTGATTGTGTCCTCAAATTTCTGCTGCAAATCACTCGTTTCCTCCCCACCCAAAAACCCCCTTCCCCATGGGTCCCCAGAATCGTGGGAGAGTGGGGGGAGAACTCAAAAACGGGTGATTTCCAAAGGAAATGGAGGTAAAATTTTTTCAAATCGTGTCAGAAAGTACAGTACAGGGGGTTCCCGGGTTATGAACGAGTTCCATTCCTGAGGATGTTCTTAAGGCAGAAATGTACGTAAGTCGGAACACATACTACAGCTCTTCCCCGACTTATGACCTACTCGACTTACGACCACCCGCACTTATTACCTGCCTCAGTCGTACCAAAATTTTGTCAAATTACATATTTTCGAGTCCCAATGTCAGTACACAGACAAAATTTTTGTTTGTAATTCACTTTAAAATGACTGGCAAGCTTAAAAGTGAGAGTTTTGTGGTGCTGAGAAGAAAAAGAGACACCCATTTTAGATTTTCTTTGTATTATTTAAGCATTTTGACTTATGACCTGGATTTGGGTCCCTAACCCCGTCGTAAGTTGGGGAGGAGCTGTATTTGCATACTGTTCTTAAAGAACAAAGATTAAAGTCCCACTACATATATCATAGCCTAAGTCCTTATGTACAATCGTAACAAAAAGTATCGGTGCATACTGTAGTGTGAACAATTTGAGACCAGTGACGATAGGTATTGGGAAAGGCGAGTTATTCCAGCCGTATGTTGGCAGCCCTGTAATCTTGCTGAGCAGCTACTATAACTTGGTCAAGTGAAACAAACCGTTATAAATAAGGTCGGGAAGTGATAAATAGACAGTATGAAATTATTTGTGATACTTGTGAATATTGCCACATTAATTTATGCTACCAAATAAACCACTCAACCTGGTCGTCCTGAGGGGTGGTGCAGCGTGGACGGCCGCTCCGAGTCCTGTCATCTGTAGCACCAGTTTCGAGGTATCGCCGAATCCATCGTGCAACTAATATCTGTGACGCCGAACCCTTCGTTATGAAGGGCAATAATAGCTCCTCGTGTTCCCTCTGAGGTTTCCATGTCGTCTGGCATGTGGAGATCTCTACTGCTTCATATTGCCTCTGTTTTATACCCACGTTCACTGAGACAGAACCCTCGCTCATCATTCAGTTGACACAAAGCAACAATCCGAAAAGAGGAAACAAACACACTGATTGTCAGCCATATGACAACAACTAGTGGAGGGGGGGGGGGTTATGAGGATACACTTACCAACCTTCCCGACATATCACAGTGTATACGTATCGTTTCGGAAGTCGTCGTCGATCTCACCCTGCACTGATACTTTTTGGTGCGACTGTACATCTGATGTCACTTAATTTAAGAGATAAGAAGAAATAGAATGACAAAATACAGTAAATGAAAGTAAAAAAAATAAGTCATCAGGTAAATAAAATACTGTAAATTTAAAGTTTAACCCCGTTCGTATCGGCAGTAATTGTAAGTCGGGGACCCCTGTACTTATTTTCGTATCTGGCACCAATGAAAGCAACTTTGTTGAAACGTCATGGTGTAAATTATGATTTTTGTGGACGTGAGAGTAAGCGTGGACCAAGTCGGTTGGTTCTAAACAAACACCCAATATGTGCTTACTTGGCAGATTTTTGTTGGAGTTTTTATGGTAAATAATTAATTTCTTCACTTACAAAGTACAGGGGGTAGTAGGCAGCTACGAAACGGGGAGGCAATACCGCCTGGGAAGATATTGGAAGCATAATGTGTTGTCTAATGGTAGACCCTGCTGCCATATGTGACCAAGTCCCAGGTTGCTCATCTGACTTTCTGCCTCATTTACACAATTGCAGGGTCTCAATTGTTTCTCTTACTAGTGACAACACAACATACAGGTAAATAATGTGCATCGTTTCTCACTCTTGATATATTTTTTGTTTTTGTATTTATTTTTATTATTATTATTATTATTTTGTTATTTGTACTGTATTTGTTTTGATTTGCTATTAATTTTGTTTATTGTTGTAGTAATAATTATACAGTAATGATAATTATTATTATTATTATTATTGTTATTGTTATTATTACCGTATTATTATTATTATTAATATTATTTTTATTATTTTATATTATTTTTATTATTAATAATAATATTATTATTTTTATTTTATTATTATTATTATTATTTTAATATTTTTATTATTACAGTATTATTATTATTATTATTATTATTATTATTATTATTATTACGTATTATTATTATTATTATATAATAATAATAATAATAATAATAATAATAATAATAATAATAATAATAAATTATTATTATTATTATTATTATTATTATTATTATTATTATTATTATTATTATTATTATTATTATTATTATTATTATTATTATTATTATTATATATTTTTTTTTTTTTTTTTTTGCCCCCCAGGCCCTGATGTGGGTCAGCGACCTGTGCCCGGGTGGGCTAATTCTGGGTTTTTTTTTTTTTTTTTTTTTTTTTTTTTTTTTTTTTTAACCCTGGAATTTCCCTCATCTTTCATGCCCTGCCCACTATAGGTGACTTATGATCGTAGATAGAGAAAAATGCCTGGAACTGCCTAGCTTATACAGTACTGTACTACAGACAGGCAAGGGGGGACCTAATTGAGGTGTGTAAGCATCTCAAGGGGCACTACTTAGTTGAGTGTCCTTACGTGGAGCTGGATGATGCTCGCCCCACAAGGGGTCACAGCTCAAGGCTGAAGAAGCCACAAGTCCAGAAAACTGTGAGGGGTAACTTTTTCGGAGTGAGAGTTGTGAACTCTTGGAACAATCTGCCAGAGAGTGTTGTGACGGCACCGAGTGTGAGGTCTTTCAAGACCAGACTTGACTAACACTGGAGCAGGTTCAGATACATTCAGGAGCCGGTGCATGCCCAGTACTTACCAACAGTGCGTAGCAGAGACGTGACTAATTGCTCAAGCGGTTAATGAGCCGATCAGTGGTGAAGAGGATGAAAGTAAAAGAGAAAAAATGAACGAAATCGAACAACTCCTTCTGGTGGTAGTGCTGTCCTCAGAAATTACTGTGACAAATTTTTTATTTTATTTATTTTATTTTTATTTTAGTCTTCTCTCTACACTCATAAATCACCTGTAGTGGGCAGGATATGAAGGATGGGGAAACTTGTGGGGTAAAACATGGTGAAAAACTGGTCACATTACACTAAAATGATGTCATATGCGTGCTGTGTAAACGAAAAAATATTTACTGTAAAAACTCCTCCGAAAAATTTGCCGAGTCAGTGCGTGTTCAGTTTGTTTATGGCCGACCCGTTTGGTTCGAGTGTACTCTAATGTCCACAGAAAGCATAAAATTACACCATGAAACTTAAACAAAATTACTTTCATTGGTTCCAGATAACAAAATAAGAACTTTCTGTTTAACTCCCACGCATGATGACGTGAGTCACGTCATATTTGTGATAAGACCAACTTCACGGTGACGCAAATTGAGTCGCCAAACTTTAAAAAATTCACCAAAAATTAAGTTTTCAACAGAATTTTGTCAAATTTTGATGTGTCGTAGTAGCAAGTAAGTTCTATCAAATAAAGTAATTGGCAATTCTCGAGGCCCATATGACAGGAAGAACAGAACAATAAATGTGCAGTATTATCTCAGTAGTCAGACCGTGAGTGTGAGCCGCGTCCATTTAAATTTCCATAACTCCGTGCAGGCTGCCTTAACTCCTGGATTACAGTGCTTACCCGACTCCTTGAAATAATTTCTTTTTAGTGTTAGTGAAGTGATGGTTGTGTAATGTAATATTTTTTCATATTTACAGGGAAAGTATTTAGTTTTTAACCCTTAGGCCCCAGGTGACGTTCCAGAACGTCTGCCTATTTTCCCTCCATTTTTTTATTTAAATTTATTTATTTTTTTAATTATTTTTGGAAAATAAAGTTGATTTTTTTAACAATCTAGTCCCTCACGGGGGGGGGGGGGGGGGGTGGGGGTGTTACTGCCAGCAGCACCCTAACCCGGGGCCTAAGGGTTAAAAGCCGTTACCATATCAGGCTATACAACCTCGTGATAGTGACAATGTCTCAAAAGTGGTCTCTGGAAGAGGATGATTTTTATCAGTACCATTCTCTTCATTATAGTGTTGGCCACAAGATGTAACATAATTTACCTGTATGTCGATAAAAACATAGGCACAAAAAAAAAAATATAAAAATAAATTTACCAATTATGAAGCATTTTTTTTTTTCTCAAAGAACTTCGTCATATCAGAAATCTGATTACTGTGTTGGAAAGTTCATAGAATTCTGCTTCTAGTAGTGACCTCCACCACCAAGCACTGGAAAGGTTTGGCAGCCAACTAATGCACCACCCTCGTCATCGCCACCTCCTGCCCCCGGCAGCCCCCCACCCACCTCGCACAGTCCGCCACTACAACAAAATTCAGCCCATAAGAGCCTGCACCGATAGATATAAGAATAGCACCATCCCATCTATTGTTAAAATAATAAACAACTCCTGATTTATGTACTGTACAGCCCTGTAAATGCATTCAATGCATATTATATCATCATATCTAAATCAAATGTAAGTCTGTATATTTTCAGCCACCGGCTGCAACTCTATTAATAAACCGTTTATTATTATTATTATTATTATTATTATTATTATTATTATTATTATAATATTAATAATAATACAGGAAGTCCTCGCTCAATGTTGTGGTTATGTTCTTGCAAACCGCAACGTTAACGGAATAAATTTTCCCCATAATAAATAGATAGAATACACTAGTTACGTACCCTAGCCTCCCTTTGCCCCATTAAATACATTACATATACTGTACATAAATTCAATGGAACTTTTATAAAAATATATATTATACATCCCAAATGATAAATAAACTAAATTAATGTTTAATGAATAAGATATTACAATCATTTTGTACTGTAGTCACTGATGGGCAGAGGTGGAGTGAGTGTGTGGGGGGTAGTGGAGAGGAGGAGGACGGGGAGTCACTGAGACCCGGAGTGGTTCTCCCCTTCATACTCTGACCGGGGTTCCCCCATGGCTACTGTTCGCTCCTCCTCCCTTGCAGCCTTAATCTTGTCTGTGCTGGTCCGGATAGTACACACTGTTGTGGGGGTTAGGATTAACGCTACACCACACCACAGCACAGCACACCACACCACTGCACGTTCACCTATCTCAAAACAGTTTAAAACCTCCATTTTCGTAGCCAGGCTAATGGTCTTACATTGTTGCTTCATCACTAACACTTGATGGGTGCTTGGGAGCCATTTCAAATGTTTACAGTACAGTACTTATAGCCAAAGCACTTAAACACGCACGTATGCTGTGGAAGCTTAACAAAGACCGGGGAGAAAACGCTTGGGTACGCTGTGACGCTCTGTGACAGAGCATAGCGCACCAAGATGAGAGAGGGTGGCGAGCCATACAGAGTAGTCTGTGACAACGTTATAACGAATCTGTCGGGTCGTAAACCAACGTTGTTTGAATCGTGGGCATCTAAATAGTAGCGACGTTATAATGAAACTGGTGTCTGGACCAACGTTAAGCGAGGACTTACTGTATAGTAGTTAAACAGTTGACTCAGACAATATGAGGTGGGAGGTTGTGAACATATTGGTGTTAATTTTTCCTCGTGTATTAGAAGTGATAAAAAATGCTGTATTCTTGTATTATTCTTTTTTGGCGTAAGTTGAGAGCAATGATTTATGAAGCCAAAGATATATGGGTTAGGCCAACAAAAACATGTTTGGGGGGAAATTGATAAAGTAAAAAAAATATAAATTAATAAATAAAAATATTCACCGTGCAACTGTCTCACCAGCTATGGGGGCCTCAGAGATGTGATCTTGGAACTGGAAAACTTCAAACTTTTCTTGTATGTGAAAGGTTTAATATGCCGGAGGCTAGGAAGTTAGGTAGGTGTGACATGATGAGTTTTTCACCATGTTTTACCCTGCAATTTCCCTCAAACTTCATACCCTGCCCACTACAGGTGATTTATCATCATAGATAGAGAAAAACTATTTTTTTTTACATTCATAGTTATAATTAAAATAAAAAAGCTGTTGTATAATTTTCATTGCTTACTATTATCAAAGAACATTGTAGAAAAAATGAACGAAATTGAACAACTCCTTCTCGTGTTAGCTGCCTGCTCCATTGTTATCCTCTGTAGAAGAAAACTTATTTCTTAACTAAAGAATAAAGTAAATCGGGTGGAAGAATTGTACTTTTCATATTGTTATTTTTTTCCCTTTTTTTTCTTGTAAATAAAGATGCCGCTGCTGTCGCCTGCACACGAGGCCACACTTGCGTACGCATCAGACATCGTCCAAATTTTTAAACGAGGACAGCAGCAGCACTAATGTTTGATCATTTTTCTATAGACGACGATAATGAATTATTCTTCCTTACGTTAAGAATAATAATAATATCCCAATAAATGACATTTCCTATTACTTGCACTATTTGAAATTTTTATAATACAGTACAGTAATTTACGTATTAGTCTGACAATACCGTACATAGAGGCAGCGGCCAGGAGCAGCGTCATCATCCCCTTTCTTTACTTACACGCGAACACTTGCAGTGAGAGTTGTTGTTATTGCAGGTTGTACCTCTCTAGTCCGGCAACCTCGGGACCTGACCGGTGCCGGACCATGGAAATTCACCCTTTTCCTGGATAGATAGTGACTTGTGCTTATGCCTGGAAGCACTAGCACCACTTTCTCTGCATCATGGTCTCTTTGAAGACATATTGAAGGGTTAAATGTCGTATAGTAGCTTCTCAAATTTTGCGAGTTTTTAATTCTTAACGTATTTTATTGGAACACACAAAAAAATAAAAATTTTGACGGTGGAAACTTGAATTTCGATGGGTTTGAACGGCCCGCCAACGTGCAGACGACGTGCATAATCGTGTAAACAGCGTCATTTCTCTTATGTACAAAAAATTCATTATTGTTTATTACTGAATGTCTTTTTTATTGAATTAATGTTTATGTGTGCAAAATGAGCAATACAATTCATTAATAATACGTAGAATATTAAAACACACGAGGAAATGACACAGCATTGTTTTCGTTGATTACAAAACCAGTGACTGACTGGTTCTACATATAAAACTGAAGAAAATAAGACCTTGGTTGTAGCTGTAGTAAAATTAATATGGTTGTTTTAAGTAATGTTATTTAATGTTAATAAATGGAACAATAGAAGTAGCTAACGATAATGGTAAAGAAAAAAGAGAGATCGCATATGTAAGTGCACATGCGCACACGTGAAAACATATCATCATTACTTTACATAAGAATATGAAAGCAACACTTATTTACTGTTCATATATATTTTAATTAATGTTTTTGAATTTGTTTTTATTGAATTAATGTACGTGTGTGCAAAATTAACAATACAATTTATTAATAATACGTGGAATATTAGAGGAGACAAGACAGCTGCCGGCATTGTTTATGTTAAAGCTTATGAAACCAGTAACTGATTGGTTCTACATATAAAACTGAAGAAAATAAGACCTTGAGTTTAGCTGTAGTAAAATTAATGTAAAAAATGAATATGGTTGCTTGAAGTACCTGTAATGTTATTTAATGTTAATAAATGGAACAATATAAGTAGCTAGCCATTAATGGTAAAAAAAAAGAAGTGAGACTGCTCGTATGTAAGTGCGCACATGTGAAAATATATTGTCATTACTCTACATATGAATATGAAAGCAACACTTATTTACTGCTCATATATATTAAAGGGTTGAATGTTGTACTCTGTATAGACAAGCAGAGAGAGAGAGAGAGAGAGAGAGAGCAGCCGAACTGCTGGATGTAAACAAACCTTAATTTCCCACGGCTTGTTTTTTTTTTTAAGGGGATTAGCCCACCCGGGAATAGGTCACTGACCCACATTGGGGCCTGAAGGGCAAAAATTTAATACTCCTGTAATAATAAACATAATTCAGATAAAAAAAAAAAGAAAAAAAAAAGCTGCCTATCTACCTATTGGACAAACTAAAATCATTCCGGACCAAGGGAGTTTCTGGACCACAGAATGCCGGACTAGAGAGGTACAACCTGTGCTGCATAACATTGAATAATCAAAAAGATGACGAACATCCTGGGGTGGAAGTATATTAGTACCGTATTTAATTTGAAGGTTAACTTAGGCTACATCAAGTGTGATTAAGTTAAGATCATACCAGAAGGAAGGTCTGTCGCTGGCTGGGAAGAGATCTGGGATCTTTTCCCAAATTCAGACTGTATTGATTTGATTTTTTTTTTTTTTTGCACTGTATCCCCATTTTTTTGACTTCCCTCCTGAATTTTTCCCTGTGAGTTGAAGATCGCTAAATCAAACAATTGCAGATCATTAAATAGAACAAGGGTTTTCGAAATTTTAATTGCTAAACCCAATTGTCACTACGGTAAGTAAATGATCACAAAATGGCGTATATTACTGGGAGGTACTACCGTCTGGGAAGATATTGGAAGCATAATGTGTTGTGTAATGGTAGAGCCTGCTGCCATATGTGACCAAGTCCCAGGTTGATGATCTGACTTTCTGCCTCATTTACACACATTTGTAGGGTCTCAATTGTTTCTCATACTATTGACAACACAACAGACAAATATTGTTTCTTACTCCTTTATTCGTTTCTATATTTATTTATGGCTCTTTATTATTTCTTTTTATTATTATTATTATTATTATTTTTATTATTATTATTATTATTATTTTTATTATTATTATTATTTTATTTTATTTTCTCCCTCCATACCCCGATGTGGGTCAAAGATCTGTCCCAAGGTGGGCTAATCCCCACTGCATTAGTGCACACACACAAAATGTTTTCAATAATCAACCATGTTTAAACAAGCATAACTTTTTCTCTGAGGTGGTTGAGTTGGTCTCAAATTATGAAAGAGAAAAATTTTTCCATTAAAATAATGTACATGTACAGTGTTATTTCTTGAATTGTAATGACATTTTATTTTTGGATTTCAGGTTGACTTCTCCATGGAATGACCCAGTCAGCATGGTCCTGTACTTGCCAACAGTGTGTAACAGAGATGTGACCGACCGTTCAAGCTGCCAACTGGCTGATCAGTGGTGAAGAGAATAAAGTAAAGCATGAAGTATGAAATAATTTTTCTTCTGTAGAAAATATCAATAAAGTGTCTCCTTCTCATGAGTCTGACATGTGAAGTATTAGCAGTAATACAGTAGCACACATTAACCTGCTGTTTGGAAGTTAGGTTTGTTTATTTTATCACTGATAAATCCTATAATGTAGCAGTCGGTGGTCACCCACTGGTCAGATCCGAGAAGTGATCTTGTGATTGAAACGATGTGAACAGTGGCTTTGGTGTCATAGTGTACGATACTGTTTGGGATGATGATGGTGATGTTGGGGTGATGATGGTGATGGTGAGGTGATGATGGTGGTGCTGATGTTGGGGTGTTGATGGTGGTGGTGGGATGATGATGGTGATGTTGGGGTGATGATGGTGATGTTGAGTTGATGATGGTGGTGCTGATGTTGGGGTGTTGATGGTGGTGGTGGGGCTGATGATGGTGATGTTGGGGTGATGATGGTGGTGCTGATGTTGGGGTGATGATGGTGGTGGTAGGATGATAATGGTGATGTTGAGGTGATGATGGTGATGATGTTAGGGTGATGATGGTGATGTTGGGGTGATGATGGTGGTGATGTTGGGGTGATGGTGGTGATGATGGTGATGTTGGAGTGATGATGATGGTGGTGATGATGTTGGGGTGATGATGTTGGGGTGATGATGGTAAAGGTGGTGTTGGGTTGATGATGGTGGTGGTGATGTTGGGGTGTTAAAGGTGGTAGTGATGTTGGGATGATAATGTTGGTGGTGATGTTTGGGTGGTGATGGTGGTGGTGGTGATGTTGGGGTGGTGGTGGTGATGTTGGGCTGATGGTGGTGATGTTGGGGTGATGATGGTGGTGGTGGTGATGATGTTGGGGTGATGATGGTGGTGGTGGTGGTGATGTTGGGGTTATGGCGGTGGTGATGTTGGGGTGATGATGATGGTGGTGGTGATGATAAAGGTGGTGTTGGGGTGATTATGGTGGTGGTGTGGGGGTGATGTTGGAGTGATGATGTTGGGGTGATGGTGGTGGTGATTATGGTGGTGGTGGTGATGATGATAAAGGTGGTGTTGGGGTGATGTTGGAGTGATGATGTTGGGGTGATGGTGGTGGTGGTGATGTCGGGGTGATGGTGGTGATTATGGTGGTGGTGGTGATGGGGTGATGATGGTGGTGGTGATGGCGGTGGTGATGTTGGGGTGATGATGGTGGTGATTATGGTGGTGGTGATGTTGGGGTGATGATGGTGGTGATGATGGTGGTGGTGGTGATGATAAAGGTGGTGTTGGGGTGATTATGGTGGTGGTGTGGGGGTGATTATGGTGGTGGTGATGTTGGAGTGATGATGTTGGGGTGATGGTGGTGGTGATTATGGTGGTGGTGATTATGGTGGTGGTGGTGGTGATGTTGGGGTGATGATGGTGGTGGTGATGTTGGGGTGATTATGGTGGTGGTGATGTTGGCGTGTTGATGGTAGCAGTGCTGTTGGATTCATGATGATGTTGGGGTGATGGTGGTGGTAGTGATGTTGGGGTGATTATGATGGTGGTGGTGATGCTGGGGTGATGATGGTGGTGATGTTGGGGTGATGATGGTGGTGGTGATGATGGTGGTGGTGATGATGATGGTGGTGGTGATGTTGGGGTAGTGATGATGGTGGTGATGTTGAGGTGATGATGGTGGTGGTGGTGATGATGGTAGTGGTGGTGGTGATGATGGTGGTGGTGATGTTGCAGTGATTATGGTGGTGGTGATGTTGGGGTGATGATGATGATGGTGGTGGTGATGATATTGGGGTAATTATGGTGGTGGTGGTGATGTTGGTGTGATGATGATGATGGTGATGTTGGGGTGGTGCTGTTGGGGTGATGATGGTGGTGGTGATGTTGGTGTGATGATGATGGTGGTGATGTTGGTGGTGATGATGTTGGGGTGATGATGGTGGTGGTGATGATGGGGTGATGATGGTGGTGATGTTGGGGTGATGATGGGGTGATGATGGTGGTGGTGATGTTGGGGTGATGATGGTGGTGGTGATGTTGGGGTGATGATGGTGGTGATGTTGGGGTGATTATGATGGTGGTGGTGATGTTGGGGGTGATGATGATGGTGGTGGTGATGTTCGTGTGATGATGATGGTGGTGGTGTTGGGGTGGTGCTGTTGGGGTGATGATGGTGGTGGTGATGTTGGGGTGATGATGATGGTGGTGGTGTTGGGGTGGTGCTGTTGGGGTGATGATGGTGGTGGTGATGTTGGGGTGATTATGTTGGTGGTGGTGATGTTGGGGTGATGATGGTGGTGGTGATGTTGGTGTGATGATGATGGTGGTGATGTTGGGGTGATGATGGTGGTGGTGATGTTGGGGTGATGATGATGATGGTGGTGATGTTGGGGTGATGATGGTGGTGATGTTGGGGTGATTATGATGGTGGTGGTGATGTTGGGGTGATGATGGTGGTGGTGATGTTGGGGTGATGATGAGGTGGTGATGTTGGGCGTGGTGCTGTTGGGGTGATGATGGTGGTGGTTATGTTTGGGTGATTACTGTTACAACATTCTCTGGCAGGTCCTGTACATCAGTTAACATTTCTGTATTTTTTTTTTGGGGGGGGGGGGGGGGGGTAACATTTTTTTGGTTTGGGTGCCTGTAAACCCCATTATAGGTACAGCACCATATTGTACGCACCTGTACAGTCATTCCCGGAAATCTCTCATCTCCAGAAGAGCTCTGCACTAATTGTCTTGTGGCTAATGAGGAAATTACTGTAGTTTTGTAATGCTCGGTAATAATACAATACTGAATCGGTGAGGTGCCAAGAAGAATGGCTTTGTTCGTGTATGATTACTTGTTTGTCAAAGACTGTATAGTTGGTTTTATCTGCAGATATAAATATTTTTTAAAACAAACCTTCATAATTTGCATATAGAATAATAGACTGTGAATGAGTCCTTAATTTACTCTCCAGCCTAACTGCCAATTTATATGTAGCAATAAATATTTACACAGTTTAAGTCAACCAGTTTTTTTAAATGGTAGGAAACCGACCAGCATAGTGTAAGAGACAGTAGAATAAATATGGGTAGTGGTAGGCTTCATCATGGTGTGTGGTGGTAGCAGGAGCCGTCATGAGTGTTTCATACAGACACCCAACGTGGCATTGGTCAGTTGAATGCGACAAATAAGACACCTTGGAGGCAAGATTACAAATAACTTTTTAAATTTAGCTAAACTTCATTATTCCCATCCATCTCAAAATAACTTAGCAGCTCCTATTGTGAAACAATCTAAAGTCTAGCCACCTGCAATTGTATCGTCAATTATCATAACCCGTATACAGGTGTTCCCCGGGTTATGGAAGGGTTCCGTTCGTGAAAATTTGTCCGTAACTCAAAATTCCATTACGGGGGGGGGGGGGGGGGGGGGACCATTTTATCCATTGACTCCCATTCTATACAGTAATTTGAGATGTGTTCTCAAAGAAGCTTTTTGGCCCAAAAGTGTAATACAGTCATGCGCCAGTTAACGTCCAATCGCATCTTAGTCCGTGCCCCCGCCCCCCCCCCCAAAAAAAAATCTTCCGTGACGCCTGCTGGACCACCACTTGACGACCCCCTGACGGAGACACGATGATCCTTCCCATACTGGCCAGATATTATGTGTTCAAGGAATATCCTTCCTTAGGCTTTAGTAAGCATTTGCCTCCAGGTGTAATGTTAACCTACATCTATTGAGGATAAAATCTTTCGCCTACAAATTGGCAATAACACATTTGCTGTAATCAGACATATCTAGTTGCCTCAACAATTGCAACCCCAGTTGCAATTGGGGTTGCAATTTCAAATTCTGTGTCATTACTAAGGAATAACGAAGTCTCTGGTGCACTCTAAGATTAAGAGTAAATGGAAGACTTAGGCGTCCTGAAGCGAGAGAAAATGGACGTAGATGATGAGGGACACAAGCACTCACACGTGCCACTCATACTGACAGACTTGACACTCACTTACTTGACAAGTTTTACCAACCATTAGCTGTGTACTTTATCTAGTGAATTTAGTCAATATTGTACAGTACAAGTACACTGCAATACAGTGCTTCCTCGGTTAACAATGGACCTAAGTGCAAATCTGTACTGTACATGTACTAAATAATTATGGTACTAAAATTGTTATGTCTATTGCAAATATAGATTGTTTATACAGGTATTCAAATAAATTACTATCTTACAAGAATCCCAGCAATGTAAGTTATATTCGCCCAGGTCGTTTGGGTGGCAAATTATGAGAAGAGCTTAATCACTCTTAAGTAATGATAAGTAAACAGTAGGCTTTCAGCGCCAACTGTCACATCCTATCTCAATTAAATAAATAAACAAACACCACACTCTGTCACCCCCCCCCCCCCCATGTTTGCTGGCTACCTCCCTTCTTGTGTTCCCAGACAAAAGATTGGTGATAACTTTATTCTTTAAGGTGATTATTTCATATAATATCTCAGACTAAAGTTAGGAGATTATAATTTGCATTGCTGGAATCCTTGTAATACGGCCAATAATTTGAATATAAACGTCATATATTTTGCTCAAGATATAAAAAATGTAGTACATTAGTGTACAATACTGTGTAGTACATTTTATAATGTAGTATAAAGTTTTCAACTGTATTTTTGGGTAGATTTACATAAATTTCTTCATTTATTTTCATCCATTTACATGCACACACCGTACTAAAAGAAATAAATGATCTTAGTGCAAAGCTGGAGTGGACATGTACTAATTTCATTACGGTACTAAAATTGTTATGTCTAGTGCAAATTAGAGCATGTTGCTATTCAAATTAATTAGTGTCTTACAAGAATCCCAGCAATGTTAATTATATTCTCCTAGGTCATTTCACTGGCATTTTAAAATGGGAGAAGCTTAGTAGGACTGTTAGATAAACACACAGAGACCTTCGGCTCAAACTGTTTAACATATCACCTCAACCCCCCCCCCCCCTCCCACCCCTCGCTGGCTGGCTGGCTCCGTCCCTCCCTCCCTCCCTAATCTGCTCAGCCGGGGGTTTATTTAGGCTTACAGTTTTTATCTTATATAATATCTCAGACTTAAGTTAGGAGATTATAATTTGCATTGCTGGAATCCTTGCAAGACAGCCAATAATTTGAATATAAACGTCATATATTTTGCTCAAGAGATAAAAATTGTTGTACATTAGTGTACAGTACTGGTTTTCAGTTAAAAAACTGTTGAATTACAATAATATTCCCGCCTAATTGACTTGAATAAATACTTGAATGGAAATATACAATATTTTTGTTGAAACTACCCGCGTTTCAGTGTAAAGTGTCGTAATAATAAATGGTAAAAAATTTGCCTTTGGCACTCTGTGTTTCAGGCACGGCAAGCCTCAGTTTGTAGGACGTAGTGTTTTTACTGAAGGTTTTGTTGTTCCAATACCCTCAAAAACTTGGGTCGACCTATAAACAAGGAATATCATAAATTAACGATTTTTTGGTCAAAAAATCAGAGTCGACCTATAAACGAGGGAGGGTTATAGACGAGTCCATACCAAATTTATGGTTCTGGGATTGTCCGATAGATGGGTCATTTGGCGGCCTTGTGCGCGCTTGAGTCACGCCAGTCATTGTTGGCCTAGCGCCATATTCAAGTATCATTGTTGTGATGCCGTGCAATTTTCATTGATATTTCAGTGATTAGGCATCTTTCAGCCTTGTATTTTACATTATGTCTTCAAGGAGGAGTAAAATGCCAAAGAGGAAGTATGTGACCCTTTCTGTGAACCAGAAACTGGAACTTATAAAGAAGTTAGAGGCTGGTGCTTCGATGTCTGGAGTTTGTGATGAGTATGGTGTTAAAAAGCAAACAGTCTCAGACACATGCAAGGCTAAGGACAAACTCATTGCATTTTCTTTGAAATATAATGTTGATGCAACTTCTAAATCATCATCTGTTGGTGCAAGGAAGCGTATGAGAGTGGCAAAAGATACAAATCTTGAGGAGGCAGTGACGAAGTGGTTTATGCAACAAGGGACTCTATAAATGCCACCATTTGTATTATTGGGGAAGTTCTTGATTAACATCTGTTTAACATAATTGCCTTTCCTAGACTGTCTGATCCACAGAATAGGTAACACCTTTAAGTTCAGTATTTATAGAAAACCTACTAATGTGTGTTCATACATTCATTATTATTCTGCCCTCCACAATAGAGTCAAACAGTCAGTATTTTCAACAATGTTTTTACGTGCTTTGAGAATTTGCAGCCCGGAATTCATTGATGAGGAATATAAACAGTGGCGTGTCGTGAGAAAAATGCTAGGGTAAGCAAATGACGCTGGTAAGATCTCTGATGAAGCTGGAGCAAGAATATTAATATCATTTTATTATTCATTTAACATAATTATAAAATAGGAAGTAATTAACAAAATATTATTTTAACTTATCATTTTAAACATAGTTCAATGGAATTCTTCTTGGCTTACGAGCAAAATGATCAGTAACTTTGGTGTAAAATTCTGGCTTGCTCTGAAGATTATGCAATACTTCTTTTTCAATTGATAGAAGAGCTAAACTTTGCAATCTTTCTTGACCTTGAGAATTTCTTGAGTACGTTTTAATTCGCTTCAAAGCAGAGAAGCTGCGCTCTACAGATGCAGTCGTTGCTGGAACATCCAGCAAGCCAGTCATTGATCATGTACATTTGATTGTTAAGTTTTCGAACATAGTTTTTTACTTTTAAGCTAATGCTCAATTTAGGAATATGCCTGCCATTTTCCACAATAACTTTCTTACTTGTAAAGTCACGAGATCTAAAAGAATTCTTTAGTAGATCTCATACAGTGCATGCACATGCTGAACTTTGCTCCTCCTGCGACTGCATTTTCAGTTTGGGGGTATATTAATCCAAATAAATGCGTCGCACTCACACATCATGACCTCTGAAAGTCAACTGAATTTCTTACGTTGAGTGTTGACATAGACCGTAGCCTCATACAGTGATACCATCTCTTTCAAAACAAAATCTATCAATTCGAATAAAGTTTATAGCCATTATTAATTTATTATATTATTCCAAAATGACAATGACATTATTCAAGTACGATGATAATGAGTCCAATAGTCTACAAAACTGTGAAACATAAAAAAGGTCAGATAATTATTATTTACAGATACGAATTTATCATTGAAAAAAAATTAATGAACTGGTAATGCTGCGGTGCTGCTGGCAGCGAGTATAGGGGGTGGGGGAGGGGGACCAGGAGGACGCTGTGCTTCCGTTGTCCAAATTTCTAGCACAATTAATTATACTGACTGATAATAACAAATATTATTGAGGGGGACATTCCAGCATCAGAATGCTTTCCACAGCTTATTAAATTGATCTGAACCTTATTTACATGGGTTTGGAAAAAGGGGAGTAACATAAGTTAAATTATTTGTTCTCATCTTACGTCTGGCAATGGCATACCATTGACGCTGTGAGCGTGGGGGAACGAGGGTACTGCAATGGAATATTGCGTACTTGAGGGATAGATTTTCAAGCGGAAAATGCCTGTCTTGCAAGTTTCACAAATTAACTGGGACAAAAAAAATGCACAATGCTATACACGATTGAATTAAATAATATGTTAATTAAATAAGATATTTTTATTTGGAAGGGAATCATTGTTATAGGGTAAGCAATGCTTACCTTGCTTCTTATGAATACACGCCACTGAATATAAATATATCTATAATATTGGCTCAAACCTTAAATACCCTAGATCTTTCATAGACAAATGCCTGAACATTACTAAGAAATCTTTTTATAGAACTGATCCCAAGCCCACCCATGATCATAAGAATCTCCTAGTATTACCATTTCACAAAAATTTCTCTTAAATTCCTTTACAACTAAAAACCCGGAACATCAATGTGGCATTTAAAAACTCATGCACTGTTAAACAGATGTTAATCAAGAACTCCCCCAATAATACAAATGGCTGCATTTATAAAGTCCCTTGCAAGGAATGTAATAAGTTTTACTTAGGCCAAACAGGTAAAGATCTTGTAACTAGACTTAAACAACATAAATACAGTGTTAGGACAGGCCAGGAATCCAATGCTCTGTTCGTTCATTTGAGGGATAATAAACATTGCATTGACTGGGATAAGGCCTCCTCAATATTACCTTGTAATTCAATTGACAGTAGGAACATCATAGAATCTAGTCTCATTAAACATACCGAATCCGTTAACATGAATTTGAGTAACGGTATGTACAAATTGGACAATTTTGTAATTAAGAAGATTTGTAACCAAGTGAGAAGGTTGGGTCAGTTTTCCCTCTGACCTGACTACCGACCACTGCAGTGCTTTTGTAAAGATTAGTAGGGTCATTACCTATACTTGACCTCTGTGGACTTGTTCTAACCCTCCTCTGTATATATATAACTTGTTCTGCACTTCTATTTTAGTCTGTCCTCACCCCTGAAGATGTGAATTACACGAAAGCGCTTGGGAACTTCGTGTTTTCTTTTTCCTTGTGGTTATCAGCATATATATATATATGTGTGTGTGTGTGTGTCTGTCTGTCTGTCTGTCTGTCTGTCTGTCTGTCTGTCTGTCTGTCTGTCTATACAGTCAACCCTCGCTTTACGCGGCCCCACTTTACGCGTTTCCACATTTACTCGGTACCCTGCCGAAACCGGAATGCTCACTTTCCGCGGTGTGTGTACCCTTTTAACGCGGAGAGCGGCGCGAGCAGGGTGCGCACAAGGTCGCCCAGTCATCAAAACATTACCGAGTTCTTCACCCGCCACCCACCACAGCCGGCCCAAGTTAGTGATAGTGATAGTGAGGATATGGACTTTGAGGGGTTTGACAAAGAGGCCCTGCAAGCCTCTGTGGTGGATAGTGATACAATTGATACAAGTGATACAGGTGAGGGCCAATAATCTGCCCTCTGCCTCAGAACCAACCCCCCATCCCCGTGTGCCCAGCTATCTTTTCTACTAATGTAAGTGTTAAAAAACCTAATATTATTGATATTTCTCTTAATTATTAATTGTGTGTGCATACCATTATAAAATTAAGAAGTTATTTTTACTACAACGTAGGTATTGTGTCTGAAAAAGTGGAGTTTGGGGGTCGGCCCGGTCTCTATTTCAATTAATCCCATATGTTGTTCACTATACGCGTTTCTCACTTTATGCGGGCCGCCGTGGGTTCAATTGACCGCGTAAAGTGAGGGTTCACTGTATATATATATATATATATATATATATATATATATATATATATATATATATATATATATATATATATATATATATATACAGGTAGTCGTCGACTTACGACCTATGCGACTTACGTCTGTTCGACTTTACGACCGGCGGTACGACAGTTTTGGCCCCAGCCTCCTGGCGCTGCCGGGAGCTGGAGCCGCGCGCATCCCCGCGCTCAATTACAAACACGCTCGCTGGTACAGCACACTTCCCTCCGTGTCTGTTTGCCTTGTGCCTTTCTTTTGTCTTGGAAATTTTTCTTGAACCACCACCCCCCCAAGATGTCTACCAAGAGGAAACTGTCTTCATCTACTCCTCAACCTGCCACTAAGGGATTATCAGAAGGTTTATCTCTACTGAATAAACTTCTCACCCATTTTGAAGGAATGGACCCAAACATCGAACGATTTGCAAGGATTGAGCGGATGGCACGCAATTCGTTTCGTCCGTATCAAGAAATTTACGAGGAGAAGAAGAAACGAACAATTCAGACAAAGCTCACCATGTTCATGAAAAAAACAACTCCTCCGGCTACCCCAAAGGCTGCCCCAGCTGACGACATCGACGATCCACAGCCAAGCACCAGCGGCCAATAAGATGTTTTTTGTTTGTTTGTATGTTTTGCAACTAAAATGTTTTACAGTACAGTATATGTTTTGCACCTGTATTTTTTTTTTTTGTATGTTGTGTAAATAATAAATCAATTGTACTGTAGTATGCAGTGATTTACTTAAACCTGACGACCGTAACAATAATGAACAAAGAAAATGTTGATAAAATATGACTTAAAGATGATTATATTATCATTACACATTATAATATACGTAAGGTAATTATAACATAGGCCGACTTACGACCAGATCAACTTACGACCGGGCGGCCGTAACCAATCTAGGTCGTAAGTCGACGACTACCTGTATATACACACACACACACACACACACAGTGATCCCTCGGTAAACGAACGTCTCGGTTAACGAAATTTCGGTTAATGAATTACCTTCCATAAGAATCTTCAACTCAGTTAACGAACAAAAATTCGGTTAACGAAATCGTGTCAACATGTTTTCACCTGCTCACCAGCTGGGGTATTAGTCCGCCAATACAGTAATCGGTTCTAGGGCTTAAATTCGTTACCATTTGAGTGAATATGAAGAAGGTTGTACTGTTCAATAATTTTCCAAGTCTTATATTAAAATTTTAGTCATTTTAACAATTATATAACATTATTTAAGTACAGGGAACTAATTTATAGCACGCCAAACAGCCACTTGACTCGCCCAAAATGGCATCAGTTTGTGTCTGCTCAGTGGAGGAAGTATCTTGCTTAAGACTCTCTTGAACATAAACTATTTTTATATTTTTACAGTACAATTATTGGTCATTCTGAAATTTATTTTACACATTGACAATATATAGTTCAGTGCAGTGTTGATTTAAAGAAAATAATCTTGAATTATACCAAGCGAACTTAAAATTTTATGGGTGAAATGGCAGCATGAAGCATGGGGTGATTTCTCTTCCACCCCACTTCCTTCTCTTCTCCCTTCTCCTCCACCCCTACTTCTAATTCCCATCATCATCATCAACCAGGAGCCTTCTACATACGCACCTCAAAGTAAGTGTACTTTACTGCATTTCTTTTTTAGTTTATGTAATTTTCGGTGAGCTGGAACCAATTACCCAAAAACCCATTGAAACAATGGTTTCGGTTTACGAATGACCTTCTGGAACGATTTGTGTTTGTTAACCGAGGGACCAATATATATATATTTCGTTAATCGAATCCATTGTTTCAATGGGATATTGGGTAATTGGTTCCAGCCCACGAAAAGTACATACAAAGTAAAAAAAAAATGCACTAAAGTACACTTACTTTGAGGTGTGTATGTAGAAGGCTCCTGGTTGATAATGATGATGGGAATTAGAAGTGGGGTGGAGGAGAAGGGAGAAAAGAAGGAAGTGGGGATGAAAAAGAAATCACCATCTAGGGACCCATGTTTGATGCCGTCATTTCACCAATAAAATTTTAAGTTCTCTAGGTGTAATTGACGATTATTTTCTTTAAATCAACACTGCACTGCGCTATATATTATCAAAATGTTAATTAAAGTTCAGAATGACCAATAATTTCAATGAAAAATGCAAAATTATTCAAGACACCAACAAAATAGATGCTCTCTCTCTCCACTGTTTTCAAAGCCCAACTGACGCCTTGTAGCCGACTCACGCATCTGATGGGCGCACAACAAACCAGTTCCCTGTACAGTCATGCGCCGGTTAACGTCCTAGATACGTTCTTGGAAACGTGACGTTAACCGAAATGGAAGTTGTCTGATCATCACGTAAACTTTTTATTTATACTTTCGTGTTTGTGGAATACTATATACGTACATATACACTTTTACTCTTAAATCACTACTGTAATGTGATACAGGTGATTAATTTTTATCTCTTGTGCAAAATACATGACGTTTATATTAAAATTATTCACTGTTTTACAAGGATTCCAGCAACGCCGAGCAGATGGGGGAGAGAGTGGGTGGGAGCGAGTGAGGGGGCGTGGGGGGAGGGGAGGTAGTACGTTTGACAGTTGGCACAGGCCCAGTTCTAACGCGTGTATATTTATCAGTTCTTAGGTGACTAAGCTTCTCTCTTATAAAAAGCCAGTGAAATGACCTGGGTGAATATAATTAACATAGCTGGGATTCTTGTAACATACTGATTAATTTGAATATAAACATGCTATAATTTGCACTAGACAACAATTTTAGTACCGTAATCAAATTAGTACATGTGCCCTCCAGCTTTGCACTAAGGTCATGTATTTCTATTACGTTTCTTTAAGTATGGTGTGTGCATGTAAATGGATGAAAATAAATGAAGAAATTTATGTAAATCTACCCAAAAATACAGTTGAAAAACTTTTTTATAAAATGTTCTACAGTACAGTCAATCCTCATATTACTCGGTCCCGCATTCCGCGTTTCACCGTTAACGCGGTGCCTTGCCAGAACCTAACATGCTCACATTCCGCGGTCGTGAACCCCATTATGCGGAGAGCGGCTGGCAAGCCGCGCCATTTTTGGATCCAAACCTCCCGCCATCCGCCATGTTGTGTAAGAGGCGCGAAAATGGTGCGTACAAGGTTGCCCAGTCATCAAAACATTACCAGTTCTTCACCCGCCACCCACTACAGCCGGCCCAAGTCAGTGATAGTGATAATTATAGTGAGGATATGGACTTATATGAACTTTGGGGGGTTTGACAAAGAGGCCCTGCAAGCCTCTGTGGTGGATAGTGATACAATTGATACAAGTGATACAGGTGAGGGCCAATAATCTGCCCTCTGCCTCGGACCCAACCGCCCATCCCCGTGTGCCCAGCCATCTTTTCTACTAATGTAAGTGTTAAAAAACCTAATATTATTGATATTTCTCTTAATTATTAATTGTGTGTGCATGCCATCATAAAGTTAAGATAATATTTTTACTACAACATAGTTGTGTGTCGTCAAAAAGTGGAGTTTGGGGATCGGCCCGGACTCCATTTCAATTAATCCCATATGTTATGTTATTCACTTTACGTGTTTCTCACTTTCCGCGGTACCCTCCGGGTTACATTAACCGCGTAATATGAGGATTGACTGTACTGTACACTAATGTACAACAATTTTTATTTCTTGAGCAAAATATATGACGTTTATATTTAAATCATTGGCTGTCTTGCAAGGATTCCAGCAATGCAAATTATAATCTAACTTTAGTCTGAGATATTATATAAGATAAAAACTGTAAGCCTAAAGGCCTGGCTGGGGGGGGGGGGGGAAGCTGACAGAAACAGCCACGCCACCCAGCAAGGGGTGGGGGGGGGGGGGGGGGTTTGAGGTGATAAGTTTGAGGCAAAGATCTCTTGTGTTTATCTAACAGTCCTACTAAGCTTCTCTCACTTTAAAATGGCAGTGATATGACCTCGGAGAATATAATTAACATAGCTGGGATTCTTGTAAGATATTGATTTATTTGAATTTAAACATGTTGTAATTCGCACTAGACATAACAATTTTAGTACCGTAATCAAATTAGTACATGTGCACTCTAGCTTTGCATTTAGGTCATTTATTTCTTTTATGTTTCTTTTAGTATGGTGTGTGCATGTAAATGGATGAAAATAAATGAAGACATTTATGTAAATCTACCCAAAAATACAGTTGAAAAACTTTTTATAAAATGTACTACAGTATTGTACACTATTGTACTACATTTTTTATATCTTGAGCAAAATATATGACGCTTATATTCAAATTAATCTCTGTCTTGCAAGGATTTCAGCAATGCAAATTATATTATCCTAACTCTAGTCTGAGATATTTTTTAAAATAAACATAAAGAAGTCACCAGGGTGGGAAGAGGGGGCGGGAGGTGAGATGACAGAATGTCTGGCGTTTGTTTGTTTATTTATTTGAGATAAGATTTGACAGTTGGCGCTGAAGGCCTGCCTGCGTGTTTATTTATCATTACTTAAGAGTGACTAAGCTCTTCTCATAATTTGCCACCCAAACGACCTGCGTGAATATAACTTACATTGGAGGGAGTCTTGTAAGATAGTAATTTATTTGAATACCTGTATAAACAAGCTATATTTGCAATAGACATAACAATTTTAGTATCGTAATCATTTAGGACATGTACAATACAGGTTTGCACTTAGGTCCATTGTTACTGTACAATATTGACTAAATTCACTAGATAACGTACGCCTGGCCACACAATCTATAAGAATACGCGATGCATACGTGACTGTGCCCGCTCTAGGTCCATTTCGGTTCGCTAGGTCCCATTATTTGAATGTTTTTTTTTTCAATTTAAATTTTAATTGTTTTTTCCTTGATAGAGGAAGTGGGATCCTAGTGCTGTCACTTGGTACCCCTGTACCATAACACCAGAAGCAACTGGCCAGTGTCACAAGTATATACAGTACAGTCCAGTCATCCCTTGGTTATCGCGCCTAATTGGGACCCCGCCGATAACAAAAGTACAGAACCTATGGGGTTTATTCTAATTGGTTCAGGCACCCAAGACCCAACCCCAAGTTTCCCATTTTACGACCATTTAGACCCACTAAATATATATATAATGTTATGGTAAATATCATAAACACACACAGGCATCGCTAGGTTTATTACAGTGTGATCAAAAGGGTACGCTTAATACTGTAGTCCACAAAACATGTAGCTATGCTTTTTTTATTTGGTCCCCCGTCATACGAGTCCGTTTTCTCTCACATCAGGACGCCTGAGTCCTCCGTTTTCTCTCTTAATCTTAGAGTGCACCAGAAACTTTACTATTTTTAGTAATGCCACAGAATTTTAAATTGCAACCCCAATTGCAACTGGGGTTGCAATTGTTGAGGCAACTAGATATGTCTGATTACAGCAAATGTGTTATTGTCAATTTGTAGGTGAAAGATTTTATCCTCAATAGATGTACAGTAGGTTAACATTTCACTTGTAGGCAAATGCTTAAAATAACCTTAAGAAAGGAAGCATATTCCTTTAACACATAATATCTGACCAGTATGGGGAGGATCATTGTGTCTCCGTTAGGGGGTCGTGGAGTGGTGGTCCAGCAGGCGTCACGTTTTTTTTTTGGGGGGGGGGGTGGGGGGTGGGCATGGACGTATATGCGATAGGACGTTGTTTGGTCGGATGTTAACCGGCGCATGACTGTACTGCATATATTATCAATATGTTAAACAAATGTTAAGATGACTAATAATTTTAATATAAAACATTCAAAAGTATTAAAAAGCTGAAATTTATTGATATTTAATCCATTGGAAACGAATTTAAACTTAGAACAGATTACTGAATTGGCAGACTGGGCCATCAGCTGACCAGCTGATGCTCACAACAAAACGTGATTTTCGTAAGGATTTCGTTAATCGAATTTTTGTTCGTTAACTGAATTGAAGATTCTTATGGAAGGTAATTCGTTAACCGAGGGACCAGTGTGTGTGTGTGTGTGTGTTTCATTCCAATGATTGTTAGAACTGTGTAGTTCAGTGTTGGGTTTGTTCTCTGTATCTGAAGCAGGTGTTGCTCATGGATAGTTCAAACTGAGTCATAGTGCGGGGTGTAACCGTATGGCTGGTCATCTGCTACCTCCTTTTATTCATGGTCACGTTGGTGTGAACTGCTGCACTCTTAGCGTATGTTAGCACGCCAGCTAGGACACTGTAGCATTTGTGCTGTTCCTTCCGGGTCCATTACCAAGTACCTGTGCCAGTCACGTGGATATTTGATCTCCTGTGAAGTTGTTGAGAAGACGTCAGTTCACCACCTGTGCCATGTGTATATACAAGACCCCACGCTTGACATCCAGTGTCTGCACTCCCAACATTTGTTCCAGCTGGCAGTCCAACACTTCCATACCACATGTGTTTATGTTGTTCTGTACTGTCTTTATGCCAATTATCAGTGTAAATACTTGTAAATAGACATCTTTTGTTATAAATACGTATTCATAATCTTGTTCAATATCTTTGGTGAAAGTGAAAGTGTTCCACCTGACAGTAATCTTTAAAAGAACCAGAGGGAGTTAACAACTCAACTCCCGACATGTGGTGCAGTGAGTAGGATACTGTCGGAATTCTTATCACATCACCAAGTGACACTTCATTAAACTACCGTATTATTGATGTTAGAATATGCCCTCAGATTGAGCTTGACACGGGATACAAGGAGAGTGACCAGTGACCAGCCATACTTCATGATCATGAGTGATTGCCTGTTGTATTGAGGTAGTGAGGTGAGTGTATTATTTTGGTCCAAGTCTTTGGGGAAATTGAAGTGTAACTGATCCTTCACATTTGGTGAGCGACCCATTTGTGTTTGCGTCTCACGGAACAGTTGTTCACATCTATGTCGAAGCTGTCCGGTCTTCGTCCCCGTGTAGTGATGTATTTCGTCACGTTGTTGTGTTTACATTATTGTGGTAGGCGCAGTGCGAGTGTTATTAATTAATACAGTTAGGAGATCAGTTGTCGGTTGTTGTAACGAGACTGTGGTGGATGTAGTCAGTGCTTCGTTCACCGGTTCTTGAGTGTTAGTTTACACACTCAAAGATCATACATATTCATTCAAAAGTTTAATGTTTCATATTGTCCGAGTTACAATTTATTTTCATGGCTACCTTCATTATAGTGGAAATTCTTAAACTAGGAAAGGAAGCTTGTCTGTCTGCTGAAAGTATTAACTTGCTTATAGAGAAAGAGGAATATAAATATGCACAGGCGGTTGGAAGAGATGAACGACAAAAAAAGTGAGTTTGAAGAGGCAGAAAAACAAATGAATCCCGACTTAGCTATTGCTCAGATTCGCTCAGACTCTAGTAAAGGTAATGAGGATACCGGTATGAAAGGTTGTTTTAAAGATCTTTTCTTGCCTACAATTACAGAAGGTCAAGATGAAATAGACTCTTATCTCCTCAGATTCGAAAGACTTGCAGAGCTTCATGGTTGGCAGAAGAAAGATTATCATGTATATCTTGGTTCATCATTGAGAGGTAAAGCGTTGAAGATTTATGTTAGCCTTCCTTGTGAAGTTGTTGAAGACTACAATCGGCTAAAGGAGGCATTATTACAGGCGTACTAGATTGATGCAGAGTCATACCGACGCAAGTTTAGAGAGACAAAAATTTCTGACAATAAAAATTATGTTCAGTTAGTGTCTAGACTAGAACAATACTTAGATAGATGGGTTTCACTTAGTAACATAAATAAATCCTATGAAAATTTCCCTGATTTCATAATTAATGTGTGTGTCATCTGGATCTAAGAATGTTCCTTAAGGAAAGGTCTTTTGCCAGTTCATTTCAGATGGCTCAAGCTGCTGATAGATGTAGATCAGCTCATAAATATTTGAAGACTAAATGTAGCAAAAGCTCTTTTAGTAGGTCAAATGTAATCTGTCACATAAGAACATAAGAATGGAGGAAACTGCAGGGGGCCTAATGGCCCATACTGGGCGGTCCCATTTACACCCAACCCCTATCACTCATATATCCATCCAACCTATGTTTGAAGCTATCCAGCGTATTTGAGTTAATGATGATGTTTGGTAACTTGTTCCACTCATCTACTACTCTATTTCCAAACCAACATTTACCTATTTTGCTCCTAAATCAAAATTTGTCTAATTTAAACCCATTGTTACGAGTTTGCTCCTGGACATATAAAACCCGACTGCTCTGAGTTACATAGGCAGCCTAAAAGCAAAGTAAATGAGGAGAGTAAAGATAAAATAAGTTTTGTTCTTGAATCAGACTTGACCCCTGATAACTTTCTCACTGACTTGGATGGGCTAGTATTCAATAAAAAGGCTCCAGTTGTGCTAGATACTGGATGTTCCACAATTTTGATTAAAAACGAACTTGTTCCTATTAATTACAAGAGAGTTAGGTTTAGGAAACTGTAGGATTACCTTGGTGTGGCAAGCTACTTCCTGAAGTAAGATCTTTTATTCAGAGCAAAGTTTGCCAATGTTCTTCTTGGTATGATTCCTGAAGTTGAGGTTCCGTCGGTTAACTTAGTGGACGAGAAGATTTCACAATTTGAAGAGAATTCGGGTCAGACTGAGACTGGGACTATTTCAAGCGACACTGTGTTTAAAGTAGAGACTTATGGATCTAAGCAGAGGGAAACATTAGGTTTAACAGATTTATTGACACCAACTCAGGATGGTTGGATATTAGTAAACAGGATGTGATTGCTGCTCAGAATGAATGTCCAACCCTTGCTTCTATTATAAATAAAGTCCTAAATAAAGAGACTGTAACTGTTAAGAGTAGAACTGTTAGGTTTGAGATAATTAATGGCCTAACTTGCCTTGGTAGCAAAAATAATTTTGATGATGGTAAGAAACAATTTGTTTTGTTAATTATTATCATGTTACATCGCAAATGATTCATTGTATGTGGTTAAAACTGTATAATTTCATATTTATATATTTATAATTATAATGGTTGCCCCTCGTGTAACGGGGATGGCCGTCCCAAGGGCCTCGTAGGTCGGGAATTTGTTTAAGGTGTAGAAGCTGTTGCCAACACAACAACCACACCCTAACTTAACGAGCTGCATGACCCAGTGTTAAGGAATAGTCCAAAAAAACCGGGCAACTCGTCAACTGCACTGGCTCACCATTACCCCGGAATACGATCCGCAAATCGATTAACATCCAGTTTCTCAATTACTGCTGGGTAGACAGAGGCAAATGGCATAAAGAAACTTGCCCATAGATTCACCCTGCCCGGGGTTTCGAACCCGGGTTTGCTTGCTTGTGAGGTTAGCATGCTGACCACTACACCACAGGTCACCTGTGTCACATTTTTGGGCCTCAAAAATTTTCTGTAGGAATGATTTCAACTTTTGTAATGGAAGTACTGAACTGTATATGGGAAAAATGGTTTTGCGTTATGGAAAGATTTTCAAGCATCCCCGTTAAAGTACGGTATTTTATTTAGGAGCCAATATTAAGACCTATGCTGTATATTTTATTTAGGAGCCAATATTAAGACCTATGCTGTATATTTTATTTAGGAGCCAATATTAAGACCTATGCTGTATATTTTATTTAGGAGCCAATATTAAGGCCTATGCTGGATATTTTATTTAGGAACCAATATAAAGATTAATATATTGTATATAATTATATTTTTACTGTAATTTACAGTACAGTTGTACCCCGCTTTACGCGGTTTCACTTAACGCGATTTCTCATATACGCGGTGCCTCGCCAGAACCGAACTTTCACTTAACGCGGTTCATCTACCCATATACGCGCAGAGTGTCCGGCTCGAGACGCTATTTTTAGATTCGCCCCACCCGCTGCCGCCTGCCTTGCCTCTCCCCCCTCCCTCCCTCCCCGTATGCCGACCCATCTCTTCTACTAACGTAAGTGTTACACCTAACTTTTAGTTTTCCTAACCTGACCTTTATTTTTCCTAACTTAACCTTTATTTTTCCTAACCTAACCTCTTCTATATTACTTGTTTGTTCATACCATCATAAAGTTAAGATAAAATTTTTACTGCAACATTGTTGTGTGTCGTCAAAAAGTGGAGTTTGGGGGTCGGGCCAGTCTCTATTGGAATTAATCCCATATGTTCTGTTGTTCACTTAACGCGGTTTTCACTTAACGCGGTACCCTGTGGGTTCAATTGACCGCGTAAAGCGGGGTACAACTGTATATGTTAAACAGCAAAGTTTAGGATTGTTTTACATTCTCTGACTTTTCTTCCCACAGCTGTTAACTGAATATCAAGTAAGACTTTAACTTACAAGCAGAAGGTAACCAGTGTACAACAGTGTACAGTGCAATGTGTACACAAGTGTACAGTGCATTGTGGACACAAGTTTGACAGACAATGAAATTGTTTCCAAATCCATCCAAGAAATGCTTTTTGTTGTGAATACTCTTCATGATGGTTATAGCCACACCATAGTGACTCAGTGTGGTGATAGCTGATGGTTGTAGCCACACCATAGTGACTCAGTGGGGTGATAGCTGATGGTTGTAGCCACACCATAGTGACTCAGTGGGGTGATAGCTGATGGTTGTAGACACACCATAGTGACTCAGTGTGGTGATAGCTGAGGGTTGTAGCCACACCATAGTGACTCAGTGTGGTGACAGCTGATGGTTGTAGCCACACCATAGTGACTCAGTGGGGTGATAGCTGATGGTTGTAGACACACCATAGTGACTCAGTGTGGTGATAGCTGATGGTTGTACCCACACTCAGTGTTAAGTTTGTGATACAGTCCACTGTGCAAACATGTGTACTCCACCAATGATGTTCTGTATACTTCTCATTATTCAGAGGTTATTGTGAATTATATATACTGTACTGTAGTGTACTGTACTGTAGTATACTGTACTGAAGTGTAATGTACTGTAGTATACTGTAGTGTACTGTACTGTAGTGTACTGTAGTGTACTCTACTCTACTATAGTTTCACATGTTTACTGTCACCCACTTAAGATACAGTGGACAGCATGTACAAGAACAACTACCTTTCTAATTAAGTGTGACAAAAGTCAGTGTACATAAGTGTGACACAAGTCATTGTACATAAGTGTGACACAAGTCAGTGTACTTAAGTGTGACACAAGTCAGTGTATTTAAGTGTGGTACACAAGTCAGTGTAATTAAGTGTGGCATAATTCATTGTACTTAAGTGTGATACAAGTCAGTGTAATTAAGTGTGGCATAAGTCAGTGTACTGAGCAATGATAGGATAAAAGGTAGTGCAATAATTAAAATGTTTTAATAAAGTGAACTATGTAGGTAAGGCAGTACTGTAGATGATAAGAGTTGTATTGTTTACAAACTTAGCTAATAGTGTGTAAGAGAGGAGGGACCATGAGTGACACCAGTACACAATTGTCCTCTTTGGTGACACACATAAGAGGTTGTACAGGAAAGAGATCATTCCACTGTGCAGAATGTGATAAAACTTTTCCTCGTAAATTTTCTTTAGTAAAACACATGAGAATTCACACAGGAGAGAAACCATTCCAGTGCTCAGAATGTTTTAAAAAATTTTCAAGTAAATCTAATCTAGTATCACATATGAAGTCTCATTCAGGGGAAAAACCCTTTCAGTGTACGGTTTGTCTTAAAAACTTGGCACGTAAATCTGTTCTTATAGAGCACATGAGACTACACACGGGAGAGAAGCCATATCAGTGTCCTCAGTGTTTTAAAACATTTTCAAATAAATCTAATCAAATAACACACATGAAAGTTCACTTTGGAGGTAAACCATTTCAGTGTGTAGAATGTCTTAAAAACTTTGCACGTAAATCAGTTCTACAGGAACACATGAGGGTCCACACGGGAGAGAAGCCATATCAGTGTACAGAATGTCTTAAAGACTTTTCACAAAAGTCCAATTTAGTCGAGCACATGAGAGTTCACACGGGAGAGAAGCCCTACCAGTGTACAGAATGTCTTAAAGACTTCAAACAAAAATCATCTCTGATAAGCCATATGAAAGCTCATATAGAAAAGCCATATCAGTGTCCAGGCTGTACCAGAAACTTTTCTCAAGAATCTGATTTAGTAGAACATATGAGGGTTCATACAGGAGAGAAACGTCATCAGTGTCCAGAATGTCTTAACAACTTTTCCGATAGATCTGTTTTAAGAACACACATGAAGATTCACACAGGAGAGAAACCATTTCAGTGTGAAGAATGTTTTAAAAACTTTGCACGTAAATCTTCTCTAGTAGAGCACACCAGAGTTCACACGGGCGAGAAACCTTATCAGTGTCCAGAGTGTGTCAAGAACTTTTCAAATAGATCTAATTTATTAACGCACATGAAAGTTCACACAGGCGAGAAACCATTCCAGTGTTCCGAGTGTCTGAAAAACTTTGCACGTAAATCCATTCTCATAGAGCACATGAGGGTTCACACAGGAGAGAAGCCGTATCAGTGTTCAGAATGTCTTAAAAACTTTACACAAACATCATCCCTTGTAAAACATATGAGACTTCACACTGGAGAGAAAGCATGTCAGAGTACAAAGTCTTAAAAACTATTCAAATACAGTAGTGAACACATGCAAGACAAGACCATGTCTGTGTCCAGAATGTCTTGAAAAATTTTCAGTAAAATCTTGGTTGTTAGAGCAATGGTAATTGATACAGCAGAAAAGACTCTCACCATAATGTACACTTTGTTAAAACAACCAGTTTCAACTCCTGTACAGTAAAACCTCGATAAATCGGACTTCAATATATCGGAATTCGCCTTTTTCAGACTGAGATGCTCTGGTCACCAGAAATACTACAGTATTGTACATTGGTCGAATGAAATTTGTTATAGGCCTACTGAGATCTAAGACACTTTAGTATGTAAGCAGGCTGGGGCTGATATGTGTTGCCACATTGGTCAGGTTTATTTATTTATTGATTCAGTATTATATTCTCCTATGATTGGCCTCTTATGGTTTATGGTTCATCATGATTAATATAACAGCTTCAGTTATAGAGAAAAAATACAATGCTTTATGTAATTTGTAATATGACTTGAGAATAAAAGGATAAGCTGTATCAGAAGGTTATTACTCAAGATGCATTTGTGTGACAGCTTTCAGCAGACCAGCTTACAAAAGGGGTCACTATAACACTGTATAGTATCATATGATGACTCAGTTTGGTTACTTGTAGACTTAGACACATGAATAAACCAGGATATATGCAGATACATAATACTTTAAACTACAATATTACTTATTGATGCTAAATACACCACAATAGTATTTATTAAGTAATGATAAATACACAACAGTAGTATTTATTAAGTGATGATAAATACACAACAGTAGTATTTATTAAGTGGTGATAAATACACTACAGTTGTATTTATTAAGTGGTGATAAATACACTACAGTAGTATTTATTAAGTGATGATAAATACACTACAGTAGTATTTATTAAGTGGTGATAAATACACAACTGTAGTATTTATTAAGTGATGATAAATACACTACAGTAGTATTTATTAAGTGGTGATAAATACACTACAGTAGTATTTATTAAGTGATGATAAATACATTACAGTACAGGTTGACAATCCCTTATCCGAAATCCTTGGGACCAGATGCATTTCGGTTTTTGGAATATTTCGGTTTTCAGAATGGTTTTTTTTTTTTTTTTTTTTTTTTTATGCAGGGATCAGCCCACCCGGGCACAGGTCGTGTTTCTCATTTATGATCTTTTTTTCATTCTTGTATTTCTTTATTATTATTATTATTATTATTATTATTACAGTATTATTGTTATTATTATTATTACAGTATTATTGTTATTATTATTATTATTGTTATCATTCTTATTTTATTTTTGTGTATTTTTTATGAAAAATTTTATTTACTACAGGTTGACAATTCTTTATCCGAAATCCTTGGGGCCAGAGGCATTTCGGTTTTTCTGAATTTTTTGGTTTTCAGAATTTTTTTTTTTTTTTTTTATGTGTATTAGCCCACCCGGGCATACATCACTGACCCACATTGGGGCCTGGGGGTCGAAAATATAATAAAAATAATACTAATAATACTAATAATAATTCATAGGTCTAGGTCGTGTTTCTCACTTTTGATCCTTTTTTTCATTCTTGTATTTCTTTACTGTATTATTATTTTATTATTACAGTATTATTGTTATTTTTATTAATTTTATTATTATATTTTATTATTATTATTATTGTTATTGTAATCATTATTATTTTATTTTGGTGTATTTTTATTAAAAATTTTATTATTTACTATGAATAATTATTATTATTGTAATTATTATTACTATTACATTTTCGCCCCCCCAGGCCCCAATATGGGTCAGTGATCTGTGCTTGGGTGGGCTACTAATCCCTGTAAAAAAAAAAAAAAAAAAAGCCCTACAAAAAAACTTTCGGTTTTTAGAGCTTTTCGGTTTTCAGAATTTTGGATAAAGGGTTGTCAACCCGTATGAATAATTATTATTATTATTATAATTACTATTACATTTTCACCCCCCAGGCCCCGATGTGGGTCAGTGACCTGTGCCCGGGTGGGCTGTTAAAAAAAAAAAAAAAAAAAAAAAAAAAAATTGCTCCACAAAAACACTTTAGGTTTTTGGAATTTCGGATAAAGGGTTGTCAACCTGTAATAATTATTAAGTGGTGATAAATACACTACAGTAGTATTTATTAACTGATGATAAATACACCACAATAGTACCGTATATCTCAGCCTACAAGGTGACTGGGTGTATAAGACGACCCCAAAAATTTCCATTTAAAAAGTAGCTTTTGAGCCCTATTCCCTGTATAAGACCAGTACCCCAAATGTGACACTTAACCATTGGGAGCTTACTGACCCAGTCGTCCTTTACCAACCATCCCATTTACCAGTGCGGATTACACATACATGGTTTTTTAAAATAAGGCCAATTCACTTCAAGTAATGGCATCAAATGTTACCGGTTGGTGTAGTGTAAACACTAGTGACTCACTTAAACGTCTGTTATTTAACTGGAACTAATGTCGGTGTCGAATACAATTGTTTCATTTAGTTGAAATGGATTTACAGATTTATTTGTTTATTTATTTATTTATAACATTCTGTAATATATTAAACACACTGAAAAGTATTTTTTTTAATTTATAAGCTTCCTTCACGAGAGACAATCAGTGGTGGGACTGTTCCGACTGTTTACACCAGCTACAGTATTCTAATTCAATAGAATCGCTTAACGCGATTTCGCATATACACGGTGCCTCGCCAGAACCGAACTTTCACTTAACGCGGTTCATCTACCCATATACGCGGTGAAGTATAATTTTTTTTTATTTAGCTCATAAATTCATACAAATTACCCGGCCAGAATACAATTTACATTGCTGGAATTCTTACAATATGATGATCATTTTGAATATAAACATCATAGATTTTGCATACAAATTTTAGATATAATGTTTACTCTTGAGTAAATATGTTATCTTTTGTGCAAAATATATGACATTTATATTCAAAATATTCCTGGTCTTACAAGGAATCCAGCAATGTCAATTATATTATCCTAACTTTAGTTTGAGGTATTATTTATTAAAATCCAGTGGTTTTCCCCCCAAAATTGCTCAGAGAGGGAAGAGCCAGCAGTGTAGTGTGAGAAGAGGGGGAGGGAGTTGAGTCCATTATTTGAATGGACATTAACTTGGCGACTGTATTTCTCTATTTCTTTTAAGTATTAATTGTGTGCATGTACCATCATAAAACTAAGATGTTATTTTTACTAGAACATAGGTATTGTGTCCGAAAAAGTAGAGTTTGGGGGTCGGGCCAGTCTCTATTGGAATTATTCCCATATGTTCTGTTGTTCACTTAACGCAGTTTTCACTTAACACGGTACCCTGTGGGTTCAATGGACCGCGTTAAGCGGGGTACTACTGTATATTTATAGTTTCACAATATTTTATAATCGCAGTCATGTACTGAATATTCTATGTAAAAAATATAAATTTTAAATGAATTATTTATAATGTGGTGGACTTCCTACACAAAGACGGGCTATAAATAGCCGTCTTATCTCCCCTCCCCCTCCATCCCTCTGTTCTCAGGGAGAAGGTCTTGGTAAATAACTTTTGTTTGTCTAATTTATCATGTTGTATCAAAGTGATATTACTAAAAATTTTAGGCAGCTACCGAACAGGGAGATACTACTACCTGGGAAGATATTGGAAGCATAACATACAGTATTGTCTAATGGTAGATCCTACTTCCATATGGCATCACGAAAATTGTGACCAAGTCTTAGGTTGCTGATCTATCTTTCTGCCTCATTTACACACAATTGCAGAGTTTCAATTGTTTCTCTTCCTTTGACAACACAACATACATCCAATATGATGTTTCTCACCTTTGATATTGTTTCCTTTTTGCATTTATTTATGGTTGGTTATTTAAAATAAGGCCAATTCACTTAAAGTATTGGCATCAAATTTTACCGGCTGGTGTACACTAGTGACTTTGTTTATTTATTTATTTATAATATACTGTAATATATTAAACACACTGCAAGTATTTTCTTTAATTATATACTTGTTTTGCGAAAAAGGGAGGCTACCATTATACCTGGTAGGTGAAGTTGACCAGACATTTATGGTGATCATAAAGGACCAAACTCCGAATCTATGACATGACTTCTGTTCATCGTTTATATCCTAAATTTACCACTGTCGGTAGTTTCAAGAATTAACGCAGTCATTTACTGAATATTCTTTGTAAAAAAATAAATTTTAAATGAATTATTTATAGGAGATAAGTATTATGATCAGTTAATATACAGATATGCATTACTAATCACCTCCGAACACAAGGACGGCTAAAAGTAGCCACAGGCGGTCACAGCAAAGGTCACTTTCCCTTTCTTGTCACTGGCAAATGGGGGTGGGGGGGGGGGGTGATGATAGCAGCTGTGTTTATTACCGGGGTATATTGTTCTTTTACTGTATGTTAGACAGGTTTATAATACATTTTTATTTTTTTAATATACCGGTAATCTTCATTTTAATCCAGCTTCCTAAATGTAAGTTTCAGTATAAAATAATTAGTGGTAGGACCTTGTGAGTGGTTTACGACTTTTCCATCACTCGCGAAACTTGAGAAGCTACTGTACGACATTTAACCCTTCAATATGTCTTCAGAGAGACCATGAAGCAGAGAAAGTGGTGCTAGTGTTTCCAAGCATAAGCACAAGTCACGATCTATCCAGGAAAAGGGTGAATTTCCATGGTCCGGCACCGGTCTGGTCCCGAGGTTGCAGGACTAGAGAGGTACAACCTGTAGTATTTATTAAGTGATGCTAAATACAGTAGTACCCTACTTAACGCGGTCAATAAAACCCACAGGGTACCGTGTTAAGTGAACAACAGAACATATGGGATTAATTCCAATAGAAACTGGCCCGACCTCCAAACTCCACTTTTTATCTTAACTTTATGATGGCATGAAGAAACAAGTAATATAGAAGAGGTTAGGTTAGGAAAAATAAAGGTTAGGTTAGGAAAAATAAAAGTTAGGTGGAACACTTACGTTAGTAGAATTGATGGGTCGGCGTACGGGGATGGAGGCTGGTTCCGAGGCAGAGAGCAGGCTACTGGCCCTCAGGTGAGTCACCATCACTGTCACCCACAGTTGTTATGGCCTCCCTGACAAATCCCTGAAAGTCATCTTCACTGTCTCTACCTCTGTCACTATCACTGGCTTGGGCTGGCTGTGGTGGGTTGCGGGCGAAGAACTTGGTTATGCTTTTTTGACGGCTGGTGTTTATGTTGTCTTGGTACACCGTGATGTACGGCTCCATAGCCTGCACCAGCCAGGTATGGAAGACTTAATAGCGGTCATCGTCATTGTCGCGGGAAAGGAAGGACTTCATTTTCTCTGCACACTCTATGGCACCCTTAATATCACTACGAGTTAAACTGTGTTCTTCGGAGAATGACGCACCTTCTTCCTCCTCTTCACTGACGTGATCTTCTTCCAACATCTCTTCGGTAGTCACTTCAGGATCTCTGATCACCTCCAGGATGTCTTCGTTGGTGGTCTCGGAGAAGCCTTCAGCTGTAATATTGAGCGCAGCTTCTCTGGCAAGGTCCACTGCTACTGCAACAGTCTGAACCTCACCAGTCACAGGTTCACTCCTCTTCTCAGCTGGTATGCCATGCAACACATGTCTCCATGCGTGACGAATCGTAGCAATAGTCAGCAGATCCCATGCCTCCACCAAGAAGTCTACAGCTTGTTTGACGTTAAACTTCTTCCAAAATTATTTGACGAGAAGTTCTTGAGTCGCCACCTCTTGTTCCTTGTCCTCGTCGCTTTTACTCTCGCTGTCGGTGTCACCCAGCTTACGCAACTCATCCTTGGTGTTGGTAGAGTCGTTCAGGAGCTTGAACTTCTTTGCAGAGTACGCAGCTTTCACATTGCAAATCAACTCCTAGTCCATGGGCTGGATTAGTGACGTAGTGTTGGGAGGAAGGAAGACTACTTTTACGTTGGGGTGACGATGCATAAGTAGGGGCGAGTGTCCAGGTGCGTTGTCAAGGAGCAACAAAATGTTGAATGGAACATTCTGTTGCTCGCATAATTTCTTCACGTCAGGAATAAAACAGTTGTCAAACCAGAAGAGGGACAGAGAAGAGGACATCCACGCCTTACGTGTGGTTAGTGTTACGAGTTGGGGATTTATAATATAGTTAAACGTCTACCCAGATCCCAACAGGTAACAACATAAAAAAAAACAAAGACAATCGGACATAAAAGGGTAGACAAAGGATGCGAGTTTTTGTTGTATATAATAAAGTACCATAAATTCCTTAACAAAATATTCAGCTTATACACTACCCTTAACCAAACTTAACCTAAACACGAACAGTATATACATAGTAATAAAACAATAGTGAAGCAATGTGGAGGGGGGAGAGGCAATACAAGATTACAAATACTTAAGTGAGGAGCTGAGATGGCTGACGAGCAAGGCTGAGTATGGTAGAAGACGGTAAATAGTCACTGTGCCGTAGGTTTCCAGGATAGGTGATCCTGTGGTCGCTTCCCAGAGTGAAGTGTGTTCTCCTCGAATTGGAGCTGACAAAGTAGACCGAGGCGGAAGTGACGCAACAACCAGGATATGGAGAAGGGAAACCCGGGAGTGGTAACTAAGACGAGCCATACTCGTGTTTCGTCCCTAGATGGCGTTGCTCGTGGTGCTGGGTAGGTAGATGAAGACAATCGGTGGAGGGGTTCGTAACACACCCCCCCTCCAAAGACCTTCGTAGCGCGGGCGCGAAGGAGGTGATCACCTGGTGCGTCTGGAGAGTAGCTGCTACATTTCCACTGGAGCTCGGGATAAGGAGTCTGCAATCAGGTTTTCCACCCCCTTTATGTGCCGGACTTGTAGATTATAGGGCTGGGTGAGGAGAGCCCAGCGGAGGATTCGCTGGTTGGAGGTCTTGTTGGTTTGGATGAACGTGAGTGGGTTATGGTCGGTGAAGACCAGGGTTGTTTGTGGGCAAGACTGGAGGTAACATTCAAACTTCTTTATTGCCAACACCAGAGCCAGGGCCTCCTTCTCTATGGTCGAGTAGTTGGTCTGATGTTTTTTCAACTTGGCAGAGTAATATGCCACAGGGTGAAGGACATCAGTGGTTGGGTCGGGTTGTAGGAGCACAGCCCCCACTCCGACACCACTAGCGTCAATTTGCAGATGGAAGGGCAAGGTGTAGTCAGGGGGGTGGACTACAGGCTTAGAGGCAAGGAAGGCTTTGAGGCGGTGGAAAGACTGGTCGCACTTCTGGTTCCAGATGTAAGGGACCGCAGAACTGGTAAGGTCTGTGAGGGGTCCGGCCACGCTGGAGAAGTTACTGCAGAACCGACGGTAGTAGCCGCACATCCCCAGGAAGCGCATGAGTTCCTTCCTCGTCCTTGGAGTGGGGAAGGACAAGATGGCTTCAACGTTTGCGTCCTTGGGTCTCACCATACCATGCCCAACGATATGTCCCAGGTAAGTCACCGAGGCCCGGCCAAAAGCAGATTTAGCCAGGTTTATGGTGAATCCAGTCTCTTGCAGTCGTGCAAACAGTATCTCCAAACGCACCAGATGTTCGTCCCAGCTGTCCGACACCACCACCAGGTCATCCAGGTAGGCGAACGTCCCACCTAGGTCTTGAATAAGGTAGTTTATGGCCCTCTGGAATGTGGCCGGAGCATTAGAAAAGCCAAACGCCATAACTAAATATTGAAAAAGACCAAATGGAGTTACAAATGCCGAGATTATTTTTGCCCTATCCGTGAGTCCTACTTGATAATATCCTTTCAACAGGTCTATGGTACTGATAAATTGGGCACAGCCTATGCTGTCTATTATATCTTCAATCAAAGGTAAAGGGTAGGAGTCTGAGACAGTGACCTGGTTCACTTTACGATAATCTGTACAGAAACGAAAGGTGCCATCGGGTTTTGGAATGAGAAGGCAAGGTGAAGCCCAGGGGGAGGTACTAGGCTCAGCTAAGTTATGCTTTAACAAAAAATCTACCTCCTTTTTCATAATCGATTTTTTTTGTGGACTTAGACGATATGCTGATTGCCTAATGGGTTGTACATCATCTGAGATTAGTTTAATATCATGTTTAAGTATATTGCAAAACCCTGGGAGGTCTGACGTGACTTTAGGAAATGTTGATAATAACTTAGTGAGATCTTTTGCTTGAGATGGATTCAGAACAGAAAAATACTCATCCAAATTGTTGAGTATGTGACTGTTAGCAGGGTTCTCTTTAGGTAGAGGGAAGTCTAAATTCTCCAATAGGTCCATGTCATCTGTCTCCGGCTCCGGCCCTGACAAAACCGTATGCAATACAGGTAGGCCTACAGCCTCTGGGATGTCTTCCTCTGACTGCCTGGAATGGTAAAGTTTCATGAGATTAATGTGAACAAGTTGTGAATCTTTTCGGTGATCAGGAGTATGGACTATATAGTTGAGAGGAGATAGTTTATTAGCATTGACTTGACAGTTTTGATGGAACCGTTCCAAGCAACCTTGGGACGGTGGGTGGTAAGCCGAAGATGTACAATGGTCCACACTGAGGTCTTTCATCACCTGTTTGAACAAAGATGGATCAGATTGTTGGACTGTAATAAGCTCATCCTTACTAATGGTCTTATTGTGCAGACCTTCTGTGGGCAGGAAGATATTGGAGGTGGTTTTAGATGAAGAGGGCCCATTCCGCGCACACTGTGACCGGGTGACAGCACAAGATGGGAAAAGATGAGGAATAGTTTCTTTAAGGTCAGTGGTGGAGTTGACAGGTAAGGGAGAGTCGACTGTCTTTATGTTAGGAACCACTAGATCTCCTACCAAGTCATTACCCAATAATAAATGAATGCCACACACAGGCATTGGGTCTTTCCTTATGGCTATTTGCACTTCCCCAGTAATCAAGGGACATTGGAGGTGCACTTTAGCTAAAGGATAGGAAGAATGGGACGAGAGATCTGAAATTAGAACACTCATTTGTAAATGCGGTAGATATATCAGGAATGACGTTAAACAGGAGGATAGATTGTGCTGCGCCCGTATCACGTAGTATACGAATAGGGAAAGAACGAGACCCTTCTACGATTGAAATTTTTCCCTCATAGGTGAATGAAGAGAAGAGATCCTGATGGGGTCTTTCCACATTGGCATTTGCTATTGGTTTGGATTTGGGATCCAGGGAACTACTTTTAGCAATTCGACACTTTGGGTGTTTACAATTCTGGATCGTATGGCCTAGGTTTTTACAGTAAGAACAAGTAAGCTTGGTTACATCTGGGGGAGTAGGTGTGGGACCTTTCGACCTACCACTCACGCCCCCAAGATTATCATCAGAGGAAGACCTAACATGTCGGGAAGTACCACGTTCTCTACTGCCCAGTGACTCCACCAACAAAGCATACGCATCAGCCAGCTCAGCAGCACGCCCTAAGTTAACCTCTCCACGCTCCTCCACATGCTTCAAGATGTGAAATGGAATCTTGCTTTTCCACTCCTCCAGGACTACCAAATTTAACAAATCCTGAAATGTGGAGGTCTCTGTAGCCTCTAACCACTTCTTAAAAAACCTAAGCTTTTCTTGAGCAAACTCAACAAATGTGTGTGAAAATGGTTTGGTTAGTTTACGAAACTTCTGCCGGTATCCATCTGGCGTGATAGCATAAGAGGTGAGGATATTCTTTTTTACGTTATCATAGTCATCAGTCTGGTCTAAACAGTTATAAACTCTACGAGCCTTACCATATAATTTAGGAACTAACACTGACACCCACTGGTCCTTTGGCCACTCATTCTTCGCGGCTATTTTCTCAAAAGTCCTAAATAACCCGTCCATATCGGATTCATCAAACCCGGGAACAAGGGAAGAAGCAGTAGCAGGGTTAAAAGCAGCGAGTTTCTCTCTTAATGCCACTTCTTTTGATTTAAACTCCGATGTTAAAGTGACTTCTGTCTCTCTCACCTGTAGTTCTTTCAGTTTAACCGCCTGCACCAACTTGGCCTGTTCCAACTCGAGTTCTTTCATTTTGATTTGGAACTCGAACCTAGCTCGTTCTAGTTCTAAGGGGTCTATTCGTTGTGTTTCTTCTTGAGGGCTAGCCAGACCTGAGGCAACTTCTGAGTGAGGAGGGGTGGTGGATAGTGGTTGAAGTTTCTTGGACATGGGCGTTAATCTGTCAACAGCGGATTCTTTTAAAACTTCTTGTTGAACCAACACTTCAATCACATGATTTTTTAACATTTCCTTAGTCAGTTGCTGTGAAAATGGGATATTGTAATAGTTGGCTATTTCTTTCCATTCTTTCTTCAGGATATTAACACGTAATTTAGCTACAGAAGGATTTTCAATAAAATCCTGAAGATCAAAACCTGAGGTGGCCATTGTTAATAAAAATAGGATAAATTAACTAATGGTCAAAAGATAAGGTAAGTGGATAACCCTAGAAAATATCACGGCAGTGGATAACCAGAAAGTCCCGGAAACTAACCAAGTTATACCTAGGGAAATTACACTTATGATTATTGTTCTTCCGAGAAGATCCTTAGATAAGGACAAGAGACTTTAAAGAGGTAGGGCGTATTACGGCATTAATATAAAGATCCGGATTAACAACCCTGATATACTTGAAAGAGGTAGGGCGTATTACGGCATTTATATAAAGATCCGGATTAACAACCCTGAATGAGATAATGAGAAGAACAATAATGGAGGCTTTATAATTATGGGGTCCTGGTAGAGCGGGGCGTCCCAAGATATCACTTCACTCTAAACTAGTAACTATGGAACAGCCTACTCTGGAGTGAGGGTACGGCATTAAACAGATCCGGATTCTTCCCTACACTCGATAAGACTTACCACACGACTGCCACGTGTAATAACAGGTAAGCCTTATGACACTTGGAACCTATTATCCTACGTCTGTCACTCTTACTATACGGTAATACCAATATATGCACACACATATGAAGGAAACTTTAAACCACCGTAAAGCAATTGTAAACAGAAGTGACTGGGAGGGGTAATTATCACTGAGTAACAAGGGAGGAAGGAATATGGTACTTAAGGTCGTGTCCTGTCACGGTCGCCATTTGTTACGAGTTGGGGATTTAGAATATAGTTATACGTCTACCCAGATCCCAACAGGTAACAACAAAAAAAAAACAAAGACAATCGGACTAAAAAAAAGGGTAGACAAAGGATGCGAGTTTTCGTTGTATATAATAAAGTACCATAAATTCCTTAACAAAATATTCAGCTTATACACTACCCTTAACCAAACTTAACCTAAACACGAACAGTATATACATAGTAATAAAACAATAGTGAAGCAATGTGGAGGGGGGAGAGGCAATACAAGATTACAAATACTTAAGTGAGGAGCTGAGATGGCTGACGAGCAAGGCTGAGTATGGTAGAAGACGGTAAATAGTCACTGTGCCGTAGGTTTCCAGGATAGGTGATCCTGTGGTCGCTTCCCAGAGTGAAGTGTGTTCTCCTCGAATTGGAGCTGACAAAGTAGACCGAGGCGGAAGTGACGCAACAACCAGGATATGGAGAAGGGAAACCCGGGAGTGGTAACTAAGACGAGCCATACTCGTGTTTCGTCCCTAGATGGCGTTGCTCGTGGTGCTGGGTAGGTAGATGAAGACAATCGGTGGAGGGGTTCGTAACATTAGCCAGTGGACATTAAGCTTGTTCATGTCCATATTCTTGTAGGTGTGGGGCTTGCGGGCTGTGTGAATCACCGATAACTTTGGTTTACAGGTACCGGAGGCATTGGTGGTAAACAGGACGGTGATGCGTTCCTTCTGCATCTTCCGGCCCCGAATCTTGCTGGCATTCTTTACAACAAAGGTCTTGGACGGTAGCTTTTTCCAGAAAAGACCAGATTCGTTCATGTTAATTACCTGGTTGTCGGTGTACTGTCCTTCCTCCATAATCTCACGTAAGAATGGAGGAAAATCTCTAGCCGCCACACGGTCAGCACTCGCTTCCTCACCACCAATGTTGATGTTGGTGATCTTGTTCCTCTTCTTAAACCTATGCAGCTAACCAGAGGAAGCATTGAAGGGTTTGGGCTCTGCAATTCCCAGCTTACGTGACACTGCTGCGTATAGCTCACGTGAGTACTCCTGCACTGAGCGCGTGTCCACCGCCATGTTGCGTCGCGCCTGATGAATCAAATAACTCGCCAGCAAATTTTCCACTTTTGCCAGCACCCTGTTCTGGCAATAACTGATCATTGAAGCACCTGCAGACTTTGTGATTTTCATGTGCTCTTTGATCTTGGCTGCATCCTTCTTGATCGTGCGAATCATAGATTCGTTGGCGCCATGCTGGCGCGCGAGATCAACTTGCCGTGTTCCTTTCTCCAAATCTTGAATGATCTGGTACTTCACTTCGTAGCTTAGACCACGGCGTGTCTTCTTGGGCTTTGGGTGGCTGGGTCCAGGTAAGGAAAGGTCTCTCTCTGGTGGCGGTGGTGGTCCGGCGGAAGCCATTTCACAGAACAATGGGTTCACGTATACACGGAGCGGCCTGGAGGGATGAAACTGCCGCGGCTAGGTCTAGCGTCGTCTTTCCTCCCTCCCTCCCTCCCTCCCCTGGGTGGTCACGTCATAATACTTTAAGCCAATTACAGCTAGCAGCAGAGAGGGGTAGGGATGCATGGCCAATCACAGTCCGATACGTCATATGACGTCAGTGATAACGCAACAAAGACACACACTGCGCAACCTTACCGCGCGGCTTGCCCAAGCGGAGGGAGGAGGCGGGAGCAGGCGGGTGGGGTGAATCTAAAAATAGTGTCTCGAGCCGGACACTCACCGCGTATACGTGGAAAAAACCCGTGTTAAGTGAAAGTTTGGCTCTGGCGAGGCACCGCGTATACGGTAAAACGCGCTAAGCGAAACCGCGTTAAGCGGGGTAATACTGTACACTACAATAGTACAGTTGTACCGCGCCTAACGCGGTTTCACTTAACGCGATTTCTCATATACGCGGTGCCTCGCCAGAAGCGAACTTTCACTTAACTCGGATTTTTTCCACATATACGCGGTGAGTGTCCGGCTCGAGACGCTATTTTTAGATTTGCCCTACGCGCCACCCGCCCGCCCGCCTGCCTGCCTGTGCTCGCCTCTCCCTCCTCCTCCCTCCGCTTGGGCAAGCCGCGCGGTAAGGTTGCGCAGTGTGTGTCTTTGTTGCGTTATCACTGACGTCATATGACGTATCGGACTGTGATTGGCCATGCATCCCTACCCCTCTCTGCTGCTAGCTGTAATTGGCTTAAAGTATTATGACGTGACCACCCGAGGGAGGGAGGGAGGGAGGAAGGAAAGACGACGATTGACCTAGCCGCGACAGTTTCATCCCTCAAGGCCACTCCGTGTAAACGCGCATCCATTGTTCTGTAAAATGGCTTCTGCCGGACCACCACCGCCACCAGAGAGAGACCTTTCCTTACCTGGACCCAGCGGCACTAAGCCAAAGAAGACACAACGTTCCTTAAGCTACTAGGTGAAGTACCAGATCATTCAAGATTTGGAGAAAGGAACACGGCAAGTTGATCTCGCGCGCCAGCATGGCGTCAACGAATCTACGATTCGCACGATCAAGAAGGATGCAGCCAAGATCAAAGAGCACATGAAAATCACAAAGTCTGCAGGTGCTTCATCGATCAGGTATTGCCAGAACAGGGTGCTGGCAAAAGTGGAAAATTTGCTGGTGAGTTATTTGATTCATCAGGCGCGACGCAACATGGCGGTGGACATGCGCTCAGTGCAGGAGTACTCACGTGAGCTATACGCAGCAGTGTCACGTAAGCTGGGAATTGCAGAGCCCAAACCCTTCAATGCTTCCTCTGGTTGGCTGCATAGGTTTAAGAAGAGGAACAAGATCACCAACATCAACATTGGTGGTGAGGAAGCGAGTGCTGACAGTGTGGCGGCTAGAGATTTTCCTCCGTTCTTACGTGAGATTATGGAGGAAGGACAGTACACCGACGACCAGGTGTTTAACATGGACAAATCTGGTCTTTTCTGGTAAAAGTTACCGTCCAAGACCTTTGTTGTAAATAATACCAGCAAGATTCGGGGCCGGAAGATGCAGAAGGAACGCATCACCGTCCTGTTTACCACCAATGCCTCCGGTACCTGTAAACCAAAGTTATCGGTGATTCACACAGCCCGCAAGCCGCACGCCTACAAGAATATGGACATGAACAAGCTTAATGTCCACTGGCTAACCACACGTAAGGCGTGGATGTCCTCTTCTCTGTCCCTCTTCTGGTTTGACAACTGTTTTGTTCCTGACGTGAAGAAATTATGCGAGCAACAGAATGTTCCATTCAACATTTTGTTGCTCCTTGACAACGCACCTGGACACTCGCCCCTACTTGTGCATCGTCACCCCAACGTAAAAGTGGTCTTCCTTCCTCCCAACACTACGTCATTAATCCAGCCCATGGACCAGGAGTTGATTTGCAATGTGAAAGCTGCGTACTCTGCAAAGAAGTTCAAGCTCCTGAACGACTCTACCAACACCAAGGATGAGTTGCGTATGCTGGGTGACACCGACAGCGAGAGTAAAAGCGACGAGGACAAGGAACAAGAGGTGGCGGCTCAAGAACTTCTCGTCAAACAATTTTGGAAGAAGTTTAACGTCAAACAAGCTGTAGACTTCTTGGTGGAGGCATGGGATCTGCTGACTATTGCTACGATTCGTCACGCATGGAGACATGTGTTGCATGGCATACCAGCTGAGAAGAGGAGTGAACCTGTGACTGGTGAGGTTCAGACTGTTGCAGTAGCAGTGGACCTTGCCAGAGAAGCTGCGCTCAATATTACAGCTGAAGGCTTCTCCGAGACCACCAACGAAGACATCCTGGAGGTGATCAGAGATCCTGAAGTGACTGCCGACGAGATGTTGGAAGAAGATCACGTCAGTGAAGAGGAGGAAGAAGGTGCGTCATTCTCCGAAGAACACAGTTTAAGTCATAGTGATATTAAGTGTGCCATAGAGTGTGCGGAGAAAATGAAGTCCTTCCTTTCCCGCGACAATGACGATGACCGCTATGAAGTCTTCCATACCCGGCTGGTGCAGGCTATGGAGCCGTACATCACGGTATATCACGACAACATAAACACCAGCCGTCAAAAAAGCATAACCGAGTTCTTCGCCCGCAACCCACCACAGCCAGCCCAAGCCAGTGATAGTGACAGAGGTAGAGACAGTGAAGATGACTTTGAGGGATTTGTCAGGGAGGCCATATTAACTGTGCGTGACAGTGATAGTGACTCACCTGAGGGCCAGTAGCCTGCCCTCTGCCTCGGAACCAGCCTCCATCCCCGTACGCCGACCCATCTCTTCTACTACCGTAAGTGTTCCACCTAAGTTTTAGTTGTTTCTAACTTAACCTTTATTTTTCCTATGTTAACCTTTATTTTTCCTAACCTAACCTCTTCTATATTACTTGTTTTCTCATACCATCATAAAGTTAAGATAAAATTTTTACTACAACATAGTTATGGGTCGTCAAAAAGTGGAGTTTGGGGGTCGGGCTGGTTTCTATTGGAATTAATCCCATATGTTCTGTTGTTCACTTAACGCAGTTTTCACTTAACACTGTACCCTCTGGGTTTTATTGACCGCGTTAAGTGGGGTACAACTGTATTTATTAAGTGATGCTAAATACACTACAGTAGTATTTATTAAGTGATGATAAATACACAACTGTACTGTACTAATTTACAAAGTGTTGAAGACAGACATTGTGGTAAGCAGTGCTGCCGTTTTGAGGAATATCGTCTGCTAACGAGGAAAACACATGACAGTTGGTGATGTCATGAGGAATAGGCCATCCACATTCTACGTCACAGAGACGCCATGAGGAATATATTCCTCATTGTTCAAGAAATGCATATAAAATGTAAAGAACTTAATAATTTTTTCTTCAGTAATATATATGACTTTTTTTTGCCAACTCCTTTAGTATACATCAACAGATAATGTATAGTATAAATGGATTGTGGGTAATAAATGACGTGGAAAATCAACATGGGACTCTCGATTGATGTGGAAACCACACTTTGTTCTCGTCCGTGGATGTGGTAAGAGCTCTATCATCAGCCAAGTATCATCAGCTAGACGTACTCACAGAACTCTATCTTCAAGCCGGTAAGGATATATTTATTTATGTAATTGGCATATAATTAATCACAGCTTTCATCACCTATGTAGCAGTTACTTATACCTTAACTGCATTTTCTTTTATCAGTGTATCAACAGAAATGATTTGATAAATGAAATCTTTACACCCTGTTCATTTGTTGCTTTTATTTTTCCAAAGGGCAAAATATACATTCTTTTCCTATGCAAGTAGCCTAGAACGATCATGGCAATTATTCACTGATTTAGTTATTCTTGGGTTTGCAGGGGAGACTACACAAAAGTTGATCAAATCTCCTATTGCAGGTGGTGATGGCTGCGAAGCGGAGCTTCAGAGATGCATGGCTGAACAATAAAGATTTCCAGCCTTGGTTATCCTGTTTTGAGGACAATCCATCTAGGGCCTTTTGCAAAATATGCAAGAGGGAAGTAAGTGCAGAGTTGACAGCCATCAAACGTCACAAAACGACAAAGATGCATGCAGTTTATGAGGCCTCGGAACAACAGGAGGTCCAGCAGGAGAGGATCCCGGTCCACCATGGGAACTATGCAGCAAATGGAGTAGCCATAGCAACAATTCTTTTTTTTTTGCTTTATAGCTGAGCAGAACTTGACATTTACCACTGCAGATCATTTAGTAGACCTCATGAAGAGGATGTTTCCTGATTCTGCAATTGCTCAAGGCATGAACATGAAAAGAACAAAATGCACAGAGGTTGTGAGGACGTTAGGACGGTGTGTCACCGAGGATTTAGTAAATAAACTTTGAGAAAGTAATTTTTCCATTACTGTTGACGAAACAACAGACATTAGTACGATTTTGTAAGATTTTGGGATTCAACCACAAACAGCATTAAATCTGGGTTATTAGAGGTGATCAATGTATATGGTGATGAATCATCTACAGGATCAACAGGGGAAAATTTGTAGAATTTAATTATGAAAACATTAGAAACACACCGAATTCCACATGAGAACCTGATTGGCTTTGCAGCTGACAGCGCTAGTAGCATTATGGGAGAACACAATTCTGTAAGCAGCAGACTACGTATCACTATTCCTGGTATAGCCATATTGAAATGTATTTGTCATTCTATTCACTTACCGGTATGCGCTTCGGAGGCTGCAAAGACACTACCACGGCGTTGTGAAGACATGATCAGACTTATATATGTATACCTATTTTTCCATTGTGCTAAACAACAACATGAATTTAAGGAATTTCAATCATTCTGTACTGTCAAACCACACAAAGTTCTGCTTGTTAATCAGACCCACAGGTTATCATTCCACCAGGCAGTTGAAAGAGTATTAGAGCAGTGGCAGCCCCTAAAAATGTTTTTTACTTTAAAAGAATCAGAGGAAAGATTGGTGGCCATACAACAAATAGCAGAGAGTCTTAGGGACCCTTCACTTTTATTGTACTACAATTTTCTTAATTTCATATTGCCCAAACGTAACAAGTTAAATCTACTGTTTCAGAGAGAGTCACCATCTATTCATTTGTTACACAATAGTATATGTCAGCTTTACAGGAATCTTTTGGGATTATTTTGTCGTCATGAAGTTTTGCAAACGGGTAATCTTGATGCAGTTGATCCCAGAAATGAAGAAAATCACCTCCCAATAGGCCAAATATACTTGGGAGCAACAATACATGGCCTACTGCAAAGTGAACAATATACTGTAGAGAACTCCCTAATATGGTCAAGGATGTACAATTCAGATGTTGTATCTTCATGATAAACCTTTGTGTGCAATTACGTCAAAGATTTGAGTTTGGCAGCAAGTTTTTATGGATGTGTTCATTTCTGTAATCAAATAGGGTATTTGATAATAAATCCAGGAATTAGATGCCATCCTTATACGACTTAGTGAAGGCGGTGCTGTACTGCGCACCTCATTGTCATCCCTAAAAATCCCATTTAATTCATATTACGCTACATAATATTCAAATCCACCGCGCTTGTAGAATCTCAGGAGCGTGTTTATCCTCGCGATCCCTCCCAGTAAGCCCCGCCTTTGTGAAGACAGTTATCAATACGTTGTTTATTCCATTTTCTCCTGGGAAGCTCAATCTTGAATTAGTCTGTGTAAATCAACCCAAGTAATTCGCCAAACCTTTGTCAACTGAGGGTCATCTTTGAATGAGTAACAGTTAGTTTGTTTGTAATTATTGTCATTGCGTGAGTAGCGATCACTGGCAACTCAGGGGTATATAAGCTCGAGCTGGCAAGGAATCAGCGTCCCCTGACGCTGATTCCTGTTTGTCTCCAGGTATGTTCTGTTTCCTAGCCGTTCAGTTAATTCAGTCAATTGTAGTGATTATCAGTGTTCACCAGTGTTCATGATTTAACAGTTGAATTGTCATTCACCCAGTGTAGAAGTAATATAACGGAAATACGTCTGTCGTCTAGACAAGAGAGTTGGTTGGTGTTGTCATGTTTCTCGGTTCCCTGACGCTGATTCCCGTTTGTCTCCAGATCGAGGGTGGGCTTAATTGAAACCCACCGGTCGCTCGGAGCCGGTGGATACCCAGCAGTGGTCAATATAGGAGTGATGGCGCTGATTCGTCATGATTAATCGGCTCTACTCTACCTCGTGGGCCGAGGACCCCAGACCCATCTCGGGTCGGAGTGTAACCGACCACAACAACAGTTGTTAGAGGCGCCAGTGCTATACCCTGGGACAGGCCTTGGAATTATGGTCCACAGTGTGGTTGTATGTGTTTTTTTTACCAGTGTGTTTTATAAGAAATAAATCAATGAAGACATGTTATGGTTTCACCCTTCTTTACCCTTATCGATCTGATCAATGGAAAACCTAACCCAATGCCTAGTCCACTCTGCCCGCTACCTAACGAGCTACATGCTGTCCAGAGGGGGTCTGGTGGCAGCGACCCTTAGGAATTAAGATTAGAGTTAAGTTATCCCCTTAGATTTAGTGACCCCAGTCTGGCAGTATAGTGCCCCGCATAAACAGTGGCAGTATACAAGTTTTAGATGATCAATGGAGAGACTTAGATGTGATTGCTATACCACCCGAGATTAAGGACAGCAGTGACATAGTGGACGTTTATACAAAACTAGGTGAACTTAAGGACAGTGTAGGTGTTTCCCAATTTAAGGACCTTTGTACATTTGCTTTGCAGGTATTGTCTCTTCCAACATCCAATGCAGATGCAGAGAGACTATTTTCTAAGTTGAATTTAATGAAAACAAAATCCAGAAATGCTCTGCAAACTCCCCCTATTAATTCATTAATAGCCTTGTCTGAAGCTGTGAAATTTCTGGGTGGATGTATAAATTTTACACCAAATCATAGGATGCTAACTTCTATTTGATATTTTTTGTTCAATCAGTGTTTAATGTTCCCATGTTATGTTATAATATTATATGATTTTAGGGTTTTTGTATGTTCATGTTTATATTTTGCCAAGACATACAATAGTTATACCTAAAATTCATGCTTTTTAATGTCCATTAATACCCAATGAAAACGTGAGGAAAAATGACGGAGTAGAGTTGAGGAATAAACGGCAGCGCTGGTGGTAAGCCGATCAGCTGTTTGCTCTTTGTAAAGAAATGACTCAATGGTGTTCAGTGTGGCATTCTTTTAGGGTAATATTTTATCAACCTGACACCTAATGATCCTAAATTATATGAGAATTGTGGTGGAATTGCATAAAGAAGTGAAAAAGGAATCTTGTGGGAGAGAGCCACCCACCCATGCTACCCCACTGCCAGCTGCTCACAAATAAACATTTGTCTTCCACATACAATAAACTCCTTCACTTATTTGTTTTTATTTTCATCTTTATAGTACTGTACAGTTTACAGTTTTCTCTTTATTCATAAAACAAATTCTTTGGTCACTTACATATAACACTTTACAACAATAACAATCATCTCAGTCACAACCAGACTTATGTCTCATTTTCAACCCAGAGATTTGTTTCATATTTTTTTTGTCGTTGATGTAATATTCTTTTAATAACCTTGTTATACACTTAAAGACCTTAGTTGTTGAGGTGCTGTAATAACATAACAACAACTGATTTTATTTAAATTAAACAGCTCAAATATGCAGTGTTATCCCCCCCCCTTCCCTTGTACAGTAGAACGTCGATGTAACGTGAGATCCAGCAAGCTGAACTCTGGCCACCGTCTTGAATGACATCACAGCCCTCATGCCAGTTACAGTCAGTTCTGCTACAACACGTGTTTTGTCAACGCGAATTGGTTGTAACGTGATTGATGAATAGGGGAATGCTGTTTGCATAATGCGAACTTTTGCAGACGAATGTTGGCTATAACACGATTCCATCCTCAATGTTTTGATTCCATTCTCAACGTTTTAAGTGTGGCGCGGGATTATGCAATGTTTACAGTTCATGTTCATCATCACATGTTCAATTGATTCGTGTCTTTTGTTTGTGAAGTGTTTTTTGAGACACTGTAAATTTTGTTCTTTTTTCTGCAAATTTAGCTGTTACCCATAAATACTGTTTGAAAAGAATAAGTAAAAGGAATGTTTCGCAGCAAGGACTAATAACGGTTTACACCAGAGCTCTCTGTTTACATCACGTGACTAGTTGAATTGCGCGGTTTCTGTCGATTGCTCCGTGATTTTTGCTGTTTTCTCCAATTTTGTTGTGGTAGCAATGAATATGGAAAGACAAGGTAAGAAGAATGTTTCCAGGAAGCGTTCTGGAGATCGAATTGCCTGTGGTGAACGTAAAAGAGGCTTACAAGAACGCAACTATCGCGTTGTAGCCCTTGCCATCCTAGTGACCGCCCAGGCTGCTATTGTGTGCTTTTTTGGGTGGTGCTACCATTTGTCAAGTCAAGATAATGGCCTCTACCTCTACTGGGGGTCCTGCTGGTGCTGGTGCTGGTGGGGGTGGGACAGACCCACCTAAGTGGCCAATAAGGAAAAGGAGAAGCGGGACTATCATAATAGGGTGTGTCATAGGAGGGAAGATCAGCTAAAACTAATGGCCCATCACTTTTTTGGTAGATTTTAGTGTACATAAACAGAAAATAATTTCAGTTTCAGTATTTTGCAACCTTTTGCTAGGTAAATTTTAGCGTGAAATTTATCGAAAATCTAACGTACAGCTGCATTAGTGCATTACAATTAAATAGTGAACATTGCTTTCTGACTTCATTCTTTAACAACCCAACTAACAATATTTTTTTCTGTTTCAGATTCTGATGCATTTATAAGTTGATAATATTTGCGATGGCTGCTTGTGTCAGGACGAGGAACCAAAAATCCAGCCATCTCAGTCACTATCTTGGGTCTGGGAGAGAGCTCCTGAAGTCGGAGTTGCCTACATTGAGAGATGCTTTGAGATACGGTGTTTTAATCAGGCAAATCAGTGAAAAGAACCAAAGAACTTACACAAACAAAGACATTGCCAGTGATATGACCAAAGCTGTCTTGGCACAGTACACTCTGGCTAACGCTCAGTTCAAGCCTCCAGTCATAACAAGTCAGAAGAAGATTAGTGAGAGACTGCTAGCCAGTTGGGAAAAGGCAAGAGATATCTCTCTTGGGAGAGGAAAACTTGCAGTTAAGGACAGCTTTGCCAAGCAACTGGACCAGTTATTTGACATAATTACTTGCAAGTGCCCAATTGTTCTCTGTCCTGAGTTTGGATGCGATCGTGACTGTAAATCCGAGGCCCACATCTCCTGTATTTGCAAGCGTGAACTGAAGATTCCTGTGATCGAACTGGCATTTGTCAAAGCACAGAGAGAGAAGACTGGCAGTATAGGGGCTCTCATGATTTCTAGCCAAGATATTCCGGAGTCCAAGAGACAGGAGGCTCACACAGAGAGACAGAAGAGGAGAAGAGTTGCCGAGGAAAAGAGACTTGAGAAGGCCCAGGGTGAGGTAAAAAAGGCCGATGATTGGAGTCAAGCTGATTCAGAGTTTAATGACTTCCCCATGGCTGATCCGAGTGCTGACCAGGAGAATGGTGACTTTGTCCCTAACCCAGAAAATAATGATCCCAAACCTTCCAGGCATAAGATTCGAAATAGGAAAGATATACCGAGCATAGCTCTGGCCAGCATGCGACACCTCACTGGTCTCAGAGAAACTGCAGAGATAGCAACAGCTGCCTGGGTTGACGGTGGTTTGATAACACCTGATGATGTTCACCTGGTGATAGATCATAACAAAGTAAGGAGAGCTCAGGAGAAACTTGTCAGTAACCTAGAAGAGGAGTTTGATAAGGGGATAAGAGAAAATGGAATCAATTGTTTGTTCTTTGATGGGAGAAGGGATGACACTAAAGTGTTCATGAAAGTTGGAGATTCTGACAAGTTGTTCCCTGCCATGGTGAAGGAGGAACACTACTCCTGCTGCAGTGAACCAGGAGGGAAGTATTTGTGGCATTTCACTCCAGAGAAAGATGACATCAGGAAACCAGCTGAGATAGTGGCAGATAACATTGTGAACTGGCTCAGAGAGAGGAACGTAGACCAGACCCTGCAGGCCATTGGAGGGGACAGCACCAACACGAACACAGGGTGGCAAGGGGGGGTCATACAGTGGATAGAGCGGAAGATTGGGAGGAAGCTGGTCTGGATTGTTTGTGACCTCCACACCAACGAGTTGCCACTCAGTCATCTGATCCAGGAGCTGGATGGCAAGACTCTTTCAAACAACAGATGGTCTGGTCCTCTTGGCAAGATGCTGGACTCTGCCATTGAGTTAGAAATAAATTCGAGCTTTGAAAAAATCACAGTTGGCCCTCCACTCGTTGAGCTTGCACATACTGTCATTGACGACCTGAGTACTGACCAGTACTATGGTTACATGATTTGCAGTGCCATCAAAACTGGAGTCATGCCTGATAGACTTGCTTACCTGCAGATAGGTCCAGTCTCACATTCTAGGTGGCACACAACGGCTCTCAGGTTCTGCAGAATTTGGGTCGCTCATCATAAACTGAAAGGGAACCAGCTTCACAACCTGAGACTTATTGTCCAATTCATCGTGAGTGTCTACTTGCCAAATTGGTTCAACACCAGGGTCAAGTCATCGTTCTCCGAAGGTACGAGGCATGTTCTCTTCCAGCTTGAGCTCCTGAGGAGTCAGCCAAGGAAGGTTGTTCAGATTGTGGAGCAGACTGTGAGGAGATCTTCCTGGTATGCTCATCCCGAGGCAGTTCTGCAGACAATGCTCTGCAGTAAGGATGAGGAGGAGAGAAGAGTGGCAGTCAAAAAGATCTTGGATATGAGACTTATGAGAGGATCTGGGCATGACGAATCAGTTGGTGACGATTCCTTCAGGATCAGGAAGACTCCTGAAGTCAATCTAGGTGCCAAGACCCTCACTGATCTCATAGATCTGGATAACATCCAGGCTGGCAGTGAGCCCCCTCTTACCTGCAGCCTCACCAATGTTCAAGTCAGAGCTTTCCTGGGCAACCCCATGCATGTCCCTGCCTGGCCCTCGCACACCCAGAGTATAGAGCGTTGTGTACAGCAAGTGAGCGAGGCCAGCAGTCACGTGTACAGCCAGGAGAGGAGGGAAGGCTACATCCGAGCTCAGGTGGTCAGCAGGGAGGTGATGAGTAGAAACAGAAGCAAGAAAGACATGTTCTCTATGGTGTGCAGCAACACCGGGTCGTAGTAGTAAAACCGGTTTTTGTATTTGATGATATTGTTTTCTAAAGGAACATTAAATTTAATAAATGTGTCAAGATCATTCGTTTCACTATTCTGGATCATTTTCATCCTAATAAATTAACCTGATACATTTACTTTACTTTAAATAAGCTATTTAGTGGTGTTGGTAAAAGGGTGGGAATACTGAATTTTCATAAGATTTCAAGTTAAAATTTACCTAGCAAAAAATGAAAACTTTTCAAATCTGAAGATATCACATGATTCTGCACATAGAACTACATCATTAATACCATGGGCCGAGTTTTCAAACTCAAAAAAAAAAAATTCGCCTCCGTATGACACACCCTACTGGAGCAGCGTATGGGCCGCGGGCCGCATGCAAGAGTGTGTCGGGCCGCATGTTTGACACCCCTGATGTAGGCAGTAACATAGTACATGATGTAGGCAGTAACAGTAGTACAAGATGCAGGCAGTAACAGTAGTACATGATGCAGGCAGTAACAGTAGTACATGATGCAGGCAGTAACACAGTACATGATGTAGACAGCAACACAGTACATTATGCAGGCAGTAACACAGTACATGATGTAGGCAGTAACAGTAGTACAAGATGCAGGCAGTAACAGTAGTACATGATGCAGGCAGTAATAGTAGTACATGATGCAAGCGGTAACAGTAGTACATGATGCAGGCAGTAAAACATACATGATGCAGGCAGTAACAGTAGTACATGATGTAGACAGTAACACAGTACATGATGCAGGGAGTAACAGTAGTATATGATGCAGGCAGTAACAGTAGGACATGATGCAGGCAGTAGCAGTAGAACATGGTGCAGGCAGCAACACGGTACATGATGCAGGCAGTAACACAGTACATGATGCAGGCAGTAACACAGTACATGATGGAGGCAGTAACAGTAGTACATGGTGCATTCAGTAACACATACATGATGCAGGCAGTAACAGTAGTACATGATGCAGGCAGTAACAGTAGTACATGGTGCAGGCAGCCACTCATTCTCATCGCCTCCCTGCCGCCGTTAATCGCCCATAAGGCGATTGCCGCCACTCATTCTTATCGCCCCCCTGCCGCCGTTAATCGCCCGTAAAGCGATTGCCGCCATTCATTCTTATCGCCCCCCTGCCGCCGTTAATCGCCCGTAAGGCGATTGCCGCCACTCATTCTTATCGCCCCTCTGCCGCCGTTAATCGCCCGTAAGGCGATTGCCGCCACTCATTCTTATCGCCCCCCTGCCGCCGTTAATCGCCCGTAAGGCAATTGCCGCCGCTCATTCTTATCGCCCCCCTGCCGCCGTTAATCGCCCGTAAGGCGATTGCCGCCACTCATTCTTATCGTCTCCCTGCCGCCGTTAATCGCCCGTAAGGCGATTGCTGCCACTCATTTTTATCGCCCCCCTGCCGCCGTTAATCGCCCGTAAGGCGATTTCAGCCACTCATTCTTATCGCCTCCCTGCCGCCGTTAATCGCCCGTAAGGCGATTGCCGCCACTCATTCTTATCGCCCCCCTGCCTCCGTTAATCGCCCGTAAGGCGATTGCCGCCACTCATTCTTATGGCCCCCCTGCCACCATTAATCGCCCGTAAGGCGATTGCCGCCACTCATTCTTATGGCCCCCCTGCCGCCGTTAATAGCCCGTAAGGCGATTGCCGCCACTCATTCTTATCGCCCCCCTGTCGCCGTTAATCGCCCGTAAAGCGATTGCCGCCATTCATTCTTATCGCCCCCCTGCCGCCGTTAATCGCCCGTAAGGCGATTGGCGCCACTCATTCTTATCGCCCCCCTGCCGCCGTTAATCGCCCGTAAGGCAATTGCTGCCACTCATTCTTATCGCCCCTCTGCCGCCGTTAATCGCCCATAAGGCGATTGCCGCCACCTATTCTTATCGCCCCCCTGCCGCCGTTAATCGCCGGTAATGCGATTGGCGCCACTCATTCTTATCGCCCCCCTGCCGCCGTTAATCGCCCGTAAGGCGATTGCCGCCACTCATTCTTATCGCCCCTCTGCCGCCGTTAATCGCCCGTAAGGCGATTGCCGCCACTCATTCTTATCGCCCCCCTGCCGCCGTTAATCGCCCGTAAGGCAATTGCCGCCACTCATTCTTATCGCCCCCCTGCCGCCGTTAATCGCCCGTAAGGCGATTGCCGCCACTCATTCTTATCGCCTCCCTGCCGCCGTTAATCGCCCGTAAGGCGATTGCTGCCACTCATTTTTATCCTTCCCCTGCCGCCGTTAATCGCCCGTAAGACGATTTCAGCCACTCATTCTTATCGCCTCCCTGCCGCCGTTAATCGCCCGTAAGGCGATTGCCGCCACTCATTCTTATCGCCCCCCTGCCTCCGTTAATCGCCCGTAAGGCGATTGCTGCCACTCATTCTTATGGCCCCCCTGCCACCATTAATCGCCCGTAAGGCGATTGCCGCCACTCATTCTTATCGCCCGCCTATCGCCGTTAATCGCCCGTAAAGCGATTGCCGCCCTTCATTCTTATCGCCCCCCTGCCGCCGTTAATCGCCCGTAAGGCGATTGCCGCCACTCATTCTTATCGCCCCCCTGCCGCCGTTAATCGCCTGTAAGGCGATTGGTGCCACTCATTCTTATCGCCCCCCCCTGCCGCCGTTAATCACCCGTAAGGCGATTGCCGCCACTCATTCTTCTCGCCCCCCTGCCGCCGTTAATCGCCCGTAAGGCGATTGCCGCCACTCATTCTTATCGCCCCTCTGCCGCCGTTAATCACCCGTAAGGCGATTGCCGCCACTCATTCTTATGGCCCCCCTGCCCCCGTTAATCGCCCATAAGGCGATTGCCGCCACTCATTCTTATCGCCCTCCTGCCGCCGTTAATCGCCCATAAGGCGATTGCCGCCACTCATTCTTATCGCCCCCTTGCCGCCGTTAATCGACCGGAAGGCAATTGCCGCCACTCATTCTTATGGCCCCCCTGCCACCATTAATCGCCCGTAAGGCGATTGCCGCCACTCATTCTTATCGCCCCCCTGCCGCCGTTAATCGCCCGTAAGGCGATTGCCGCCACTCATTCTTATCGCCCCCCTGCCGCCGTTAATCGCCCGCAAAGCGATTGCCGCCATTACATTCTTATCGCCCCCCTGGCGCCGTTAATCGCCAGTTGAAAAAGGGTGTATTTTAGTTATTGATACTGCTTTTTACGGAAAACACTCAGTTTTAGATGAAAAAGGGTGTATTTTAGTTAGTTTTACTGCTTTTCACGAAAAACAATGTTTTAAATGAAAAAGGGTGTATTTTAGTTAGTCTTACTGCTTTTCTCGGAAAACACTCAGTTTTAGATGAAAAAGGCTGTATTTTAGTTAGTCTTACTGTTTTTCTCGGAAAAGACTCAGTTTTAGATGAAAAAGGTTATATTTTAGTTAGTCTTACTGCTTTTTACGGATAACACTCAGTTTTAGATGAAAAAGGGTGTATTTTAGTTAGTCTTACTGCTTTTCTCGGAAAACACTCAGTTTTAGATGAAAAGGGTGTATTTTAGTTAGTCTTACTGCTTTTATCGGAAAACACTCAGTTTTAGATGAAAAAGGGTGTATTTTAGTTATTCTTACTGCTTTTTACGGAAAACACTCAGTTTTAGATGAAAAAGGGTGTATTTTAGTTAGTTTTACTGCTTTTCACGAAAAATATTCAGTTTTAAATGAAAAGGAGTGTATTTTAGTTAGTCTTATTACTTTTCTCGGAAAACACTCAGTTTTAGATGAAAAAGGTTGTATTTTAGTTAGTATTACAGCTTTTCGCGGAAAACACTCAGTTTTAGATGTAAAAGGGAGTATTTTAGTTAGTCTTACTGTTTTTTACGGAAAACACTCAGTTTTTTGATGAGAAAGAGTGTATTTTAGTTAGTCTTACTGCTTTTTACGGAAAACACTCGGTTTTAGATGAAAAAGGGTGTATTTTAGTTAGTCTTGCTACTTTTCTCGGAAAACACTCAGTTTTAGATGAAAAAGGGTGTATTTTAGTTAGTCTTACTACTTTTCTCGGAAAAGACTCAGTTGTAGATGAAAAAGGTTGTATTTTAGTTAGTCTTACAGCTTTTCGCAGGCAGTGGGGGAGCTTTCGGATCATGTGTCCGAGATAGGCGGGTGGTGAGGGTGAGGGGCGTGGAGGGGGGGGCGTTCGGAGTGTTGGTCGTGTCTATGTTGAGTCTATTTAATGGCTCGCGTGTGTTCTCTCGCTTGCGTGTGCTTTGTTCCCTGTCCTGTCATGGGAGCCGATGTGACCCCGTGCGCCTTTCAGGGGGGGTGCTTTCTACTGTCTTCTCTGTTCGTGTGTTTAAGGATCACGACATAGTGTCCCTACTTGACACATCAAATGGGAGAAGCCTTCTCGATTATTCGAGCGTATGCAAGAGGGGGTAGGAAGACTAAAAGAGAAGGAGGAGGGAGACGGATGGCTCCTCCTGTTATGTGTATTTCTTCGCAGCGGTATGGCGTATC